>JAADVN010000022.1:0-54661 GCA_023335535.1 Globisporangium spinosum
GCCCTGCAACAGCGTGCGCGCCACCAAGTTGAACGGAGACTTCCACAAGCTCTGCGAGTACCACCGCCGCCGAGCCAACCTCAACCAGCAGCGCGTGCACCAGCGCCGCAAGCTGCGCGAGTACGGCGAGAAGAAGCAGCAAAGCCAGTATCGTGGCAGCCTCGACGAGGAGCACTTGAGCGATATTGATCTCGAGTTCGAGTGTGAGCCAAGCCCAAGTCCTTGCGGCGACTTACCGCTCTCGGACCTCGAGCTTCTAGAGTTATTCCTCTCGGACAACTACACCGACGGCGACAACGACGCTTCCAAGTCCCAGCGAGAATATCAGTCGATGGACTACAGCCACACGGATCGAATGGGCGTGTAGGCGGGCTGTAGTGTGTCTGTGAGCTTTCATATTATTTGATAACGATGGGGATAGCGTTGGCATAGGAAATAGGCAGACAGGTAGGTAGGTAGGTAGGTAGATATTCGGGTAGTTTTGTATGGTTTTGTTCAAATTATTAGTTGATTTTTAATCCAAGGGAGTATCTTTTGGTAGTGACAATCAATCTCATGCGCTGCGAGGACGAAGCTCCATTGTCCGAGCTGGAGTGAGTGCTCGGATACGTTGAGTGAGTGGCTTGGCTGGCGTGTTCACACTTCAGCTTTTCAGTTCGTCAACATATCAGACTGGGCGAACAGAGCTGAGCTGCTCATTCCAATGTGCAACCTGCACAGTAATCGCCCAAACGAAGGCCAATCGTTCGTATCAGTTGACTCACTGGCGTTGGCTCAGAGGGGCTCGGAGTGCCTCACATCCTGCCTGACTCAGAACTCGCTTCGTCCACCTGTCCATCACTCTCTGACCTTCACTTCAGCTTCAGAAAATCCATTCTCAGGTTCATCCATTTTTTCTTGTCTCAAGTGATGTGCAAGCAAGCAACCGATGATGAAAATCGGTTCAGTTGGGTACAAATTTTTCAAAAAGAGCATTCCAAAGAGTGCGAGTGTGATCCATTGTGGTAGACGAATGCCTCACAACAAAATTGACATAGAAGAGAGAGCGCGAGTGATGGAAATGATGAGCATGTGAAGCTACGGAAAAATAGCTGCAACGCTGTATCCATCACCACAAAGTGAGCTTCTTTATGATGTTGGAGAGAAATTAAGAACGCGATTTCGAATAGAGTTCAGATCTGGAGCTATCTCTTTGCTTGGCTCCAGTCTTCATGATTATTTCGTAGATACCTGGATACTGATGTGAAAAAAGTGCGCTCGCTAGTTGGATTATGGGCGTCGTCTAGCGGAAGAAGACACATAAATTGCAGAAGGAAAGATCGCAAGATCGCTCGATCGAGACTGCCGCCGCATCAGAATGATGATGTGGCCCAAGTGCGCCAGAGCCGACCGATTGGTCAACGATTGCTTCGTATCTGTGAGTTAAGGCATGAGCGCGTCTGTTAACGCTGATATCCGTGCTGCAAAGCGCTGCCAGTGTCATCCTTCTATGATTGGTACTCCAATACTTTAAAGGGTCAGACCCTCTTTGGAGTCTTCCGAGCGCTCAGAGCCACATGTTCCAAGAGCTACAAAGCTGGACCATCGCCTTACCGTGCAAGGCTCTAAATTAATACATCCGAGGTGGATGCTTTGACCCTGACCTCATCGATTTTGTGAGCAGGAGTGATGGTCCATCCACGAACCTGCACTTTCTGCCCATCTCAATAGAAAACGATCGATATTTTTCTTCCAAGTGGAAGTGGAAGGGTCTCAGTCAAGCAGCGCCGCGTGTGGCTACGAGCCACAGGTTTCTCGCGTGCTTTTGGGAATATTTATGGATCGCTCCCGCGCTGCACCGTCCCAGTGAGCGCCCAACCGTTCACTTCACTTCACTTTCATTCGGGCTGTTCATCAGCGCAAGCGCCATCGCACCGCGTGGCGATCATTCGAAGATTAGAGCAGTCAGGTGCATGTGCCTCATTTACACAGCGTGCATTACCATCATGACGCGAGACCACATTCCGTCATCCTCGTCATCCTGCAAGCGGCCTCGGCCAAGTTCAGCGTCCAGCTCCGACTTTCGAGCTTCCTCATCATCACACTCACACCAGCAGCAACAGGCCCCAAATGGTAACGACCAGTCAGAGGTGAATCCGGGGTTCCGGTGCTGCTACCGGAGCAAGCAGTGCCCTAACCAGCGCGCAATGAAGCCCAACGGCGAGCACCATAAGCTCTGCGAATATCACCGCAGACGAGCCAACCTGAACCAGCAGCGCGTGCACCAGCGGCGCAAGCTCCGAATGAAGCAGTCCGAGTGGCTTGCCTCATCGTCATCGACTGCGTCCTCGCCGCGTACTAAAACGGGTGGACTGGGCGGTGCAGCGGCTGGCGCGATTAATCTCCCTAGTCCCGACTTGCACGACGACAAAAGTGTCGGCATGTGGACAGTTTTGGAGCCCTTCACAAGTCCGTGTGGCGATCTTCCGGTCCACGACTTGATCATACTGGAAGCGCTACTGTTCGGCTCCACTCCAGCGACGTCGCCCAGACAACAGAGCGTAGTGCAAGATGCGGACGCAGTCTCCAAGGTGTACGTCTATGCGAACGGCGTGAGGCGCGAATTATAGCACTAGTAGCAGTGCCAAACTAGCGATAGGATTTAGACAATCAAGGGCAACATGTTGCTGCTTCTCTCTGTTGGTCGTCCATGTGTGTTGGATCACATAATAATACAATCAGCAATTGTTCTGAAACCTTGTTCTTTGTCGCGAAAGATAGACAAAAACGATCGAAAACCCAAGACGATTGGGGAAAGGCGTAACCGAAGAGTCAATCGCTCTTAGCAGCTCAAACATTGGTCGCTGTTGAGTTGGCTGAGAATTGAGCACAGACGCATATATATACATTCGCTTGATACCTCACGGATTGTACATCGGGAGGGTGTCGCTGGCATTTGAGTGCTCTACACAGTCGCGCTCCAATATCGCACATAATTCGCAGTCTAATATCCCACAGCCCCTTCATATTCTCCTCGGGCAGCCCTAGACGTACACATGCACTGCCAGCATTTTCGAGCTCAGTTATCACACGTACATCTGGGATCAGAGTACCCAGGCAAGCTACACTGGTTCCTCATTCACTTCTCAGTCTAGCTCGGCATGACCAAGCCCCTTCTACACACGCTCAACTCGCAAGTTCATACATCATATCTGCGTTCGCATTCACGGATATCAAATTTTTGCTAGATGCGCGCTTTCTCGCGAGATGGCTCCGCACACCGAGTTTGTGTTAACTCCTCGTCTCCATTGCGTGTATTCTGAAGCCCATTTTATCATATCCGCTTACTCATTCCTCATTTCACTATCAGTCTCTATGAGAATGGATCTTCGAGGCTGCGTGAGTGTAGCTCCTCGTCAGTTTAGAGTCAGATCTTTTCCGACTTGAAGATCGCGAAACGGATGGTTCGGGCGTCTCGTCACTTGCTGTCTCAGCGTGTCGTGTATCTATCTGAACGAGCACTGGCAGCCAATCAATGCGCATGCGTGTCAATTTTGTAGGCGTCCCATGTCGCAAAGCGAGCCCCACTTTGCGCATCAAGTGGAGCCAAATGAGGCTTGAAGGGTCCACCAAATGGGTCCAGTGCACAGTGGGACGCTGAAGTATCATTTAGCGTCCGATTCTATAATTTAATATTCCGAGCATACTGAACGCAAGTCAAGTGGCCCGCTCCAATTATTTGGTGATCACGTGTAAAGGGGATGGGTGCGTCAGAGAATCCACTTAATTTTCACCACTTGGACCGAAAATCCAATACAAAACTCTATATAAAGACGCTGAAATTTTTTATCTAAACAAAATATTAGAAAACGAAAAAGGCTCCCATATCTGGCGATATAAGAATAGAGTGGTGACAGATCGGATCGCATGGATGGATGCGCTGTCACATGTTGTAGTCAGCACGGTGCAGTTTGTCTCTCCTCCTGATCCCGATCCCAAGTGCCGCAGGCGTTAGCCATTCAGCCAGTCACTCTTCAACTTTCCACCACTACGGCAAAGCACCATACCCAATCAGCTCCACCCGCTGTTACCTATCCCCCATCCATCCATCCCACCAACCAACCAACTGAATGACAATGGCTTCCTCTCCATCGGCTGCGACCCTTGAAGCGATCTACGCGCTCCCTGAAGAGGTGCGCTGCCTCTACTCGAGCAAGAACTGTCCGCACCATCGCGCGGTCAAGGACAACGGCGACCTGCACAAGCTCTGCGACCTGCACCGCAAGAAGGCCAACATCAACCAGCAGCGCATGCAGGAGCGCCGCAAGCTCATGCGCCAGAAGATGCTCGACGCCAAGCAACAGTATCTCGACTCGGTCGCGGCGGGAGCCACAGACCGTCAGGACCCGGTCAGCGAGTTCAAGTTCGAGCCGTTCCGCTCCCCGTGCGGGGGCGACTTCTCCGAGGAAGACCTCAAGCTCCTGGAGCTCCTGCTGCTCAACAACTCGGACGATGTCGACATGAGCGACGACGCGCTCTTCCACCCCATTGACGTCAACATGTAACATGTGTTGCAAGGGTATATTTATATTTGAAAGGGTGCTTTCGGAGCAACCACCCGGTACGAAGTGAACGTGCTAGGGCATCGGGTACTCGAGCGCCGCCTCCTCCCAGATTTTGAAATGACAAAGCACATAATTGTTAATAGGTAGCCATTCGAAGTGAGCTGTGTATATGAGTTTTGAGTCCAACGATTTTTTGTGAAAAAGAGTTGATATGAATGAAATACTAACTCTACAGCATGTCATCTCGGGTCTTCTCTTCCGTTTACATACCCTGCGACACCTTCAAACTCAGATTGTGAGAGAGGAATGTTCGTCAAGCGCGATAACTTCTATGGCAGGGCGGACCATCAAGAGCAGACAGAAGCGGAGGCGGAGCATCCGCTTGTATTCACTGTTTGTATGGAACGAGAGGAGCAAGACGCTGCCGTTTGATTTGATTTGGACATTAGTCGCATCAAAACGAATGGATAGGACCGAGTGACATGTCAGTGTGATCCAAGACAAAATTTCAGTGGTCAGTCTGCCATGCGTGTCACTTTATTAGTAGCCCCTACCTTGATTTACTTTATTAATAGACCTAACCTGAATAGAAGAACCATGTGGGTTTTCTGTCACCTTCAATGTCACTTTTACAAGATGTCTTTATTTAATGACAGAAGCCAGAGATTTTCAGAAAATCAGCCACTATTTCAGTGGGTTGAGAGAATTTTGAAGTGTCGGCCGTCTTCTCTGCCGAGTTGTGCCTAAAGAAACATGGGAGATCACAGACAACTGGTCCATCGGCAACTGCATTATGCGTACATTCGCACGCAATAGAGAGAGACACATGTGATCTCATAATAATATGGTGGCTTCCTGAGTGCACTTCTCGCCAGAGCATTCTGTTTCAGCAGTCGCAGGATCTTCTCCCAATGTGATCGTGAATGCCACTGAGACGTTGCAGCCACGACACATTGTCACAGAAGGGGGTAAAACATTAGGTTTTGCGGCGTCTACTGTATTGAAAGCTCCGGTTGATGCAGCCGCTGTTGTCGTTGCGGTTCATGCATCTTGAGAACGAATGAACTGAGTGCTCAAATGAACTCTCTAACAGGATGGGGTTGGGGCGACTACAGGAAGAAGCCATTATTCCTATTAGAGGAAGAAACTCTGGCTTCAAGGTGCTCCTTTAGCCCCCCCCCCAGCGTTCACAAAGCACGCCGAACAAACGTGGCGTGCTAGTGATATTGGGAGATCAGTGCAACGTGATACGTACGGATATAACAACACAGCGCGAGACATGCATATAGCAGAGCGAAACAACCACGAGCGTCTATTAGGCTTCAGCATCAGCATTCACAGCCGCCCATAATGGGGTGCAGTACACGCAATACAGCCCAGCGCAACAACGACCACAAAGCACGCAACAGCGACCGTGCGTGTGGCGTCAGCGGTTCAGCATCAGCATCAGCATCAGGGTAGGCGCTCGCCTGAAGTAGCGTGGCACACGCAACATTGCACTGCATCAAGCCACCCACCAATTTTTTGCTGCTGGTTCCTGCAGATGTGTGGGTTTATGTTCCACGCCGACGGCATCTTGATGAGCGAGCCGATCGCTTCGATTTCGGACTGTTTGAATGCAAAGCAGATCCATCACAAAGGTCGTCCGCGCCTGCTATTACACACACGCTGCAAACAGCGAATGACAGACAGAACAGACAGACAGAGTACACTCGCATCGAAGCTTCAAGGATCATAAGCCGCGATAGAAAAACGCAGCGCTCTCGTCTGCATGCAGCGGGTCCCCCTTCTTCATTTGCACACCTTCAGGAGGTCTTGCGTTTCTCTTCGCTGGAAGCAATGGATCATCTACACGAGCGTCGAAGAAAAGATTCGCGCCGACATGGAGAGGTGATGGCTCGGTTTGGCAAATGCCCGCCGATTGACGGGCTGACTCAAACAGACAAGACCGAGAAGGATGAAAACAAATGAAAGTCCAACGCAACGCTTCTGGCGAAAAGTCCAGTTTTGCAAAGCACAGTCAAGTGGTAACATAGAGCGCATTAGCTATAGCAGAGAGATCAAATGAAAGCCTTCATTGCATTATCGCCTTTCTCGCTCGTGGTCTTCCTGTTTGTTTATTCGTGCTGGTTGTGTGCATGAAGAAGTCAAGAAATCAAGAAGTAGCATTTCTATCCGGTTATATCGGTCGCCACTTCCCTTTTGGCTCCGCGGCTTTCGTGCCTTCTCGCGCAGCAGCAATGATGGCATGAAGATCCGCTCTTCGCTCATTATTGAAGAGTTCATTTGGCGGAGGAGCGACCGACCAAACGTCGTCGGTGAAGAATCACAGAGAGAGAGAGAGAGAGGATTGATGATGCTCTGATGAAATGACATCTGCCTGATGCGTGGAAAAGTGGAAGAGACCGAGTGCGTTTGCGAAACCACTTGTTGACGCCCAAGCCAGCTGCTCGCCGTTGTGCGCATGTTCGCATGTTCGCTTCCACAACAATTGATGCGCGTTATCACATCCGGATACCGAGGATACCAAGGGGATCCGACAATAAAAGATAACTGTACTGACACATCGCTGCTGTACACTCCTGAAACGCAGCAAACCGTGCAATTGAGCTTGTTGCAACATGCGCTCGTGAGGAGCGCTCTATCGTCACCACCTGACAAATAAAAGCGCAAATAGGTAAGTTCCTCACTCGCGTGCTCCATCTCTCTATGAGCCCATGTGGTCAGTCCGTTCCAGTGGCGATCGATCGATCAATCAACTGAGAAATAGCCGCAACTTGAGGCGGTAGTGATGGATGGTCCCCTCGACAGGCCGCGTACGTGGATGATTCGGTGACTGACTTGCTGGCTACGAAAGCCAACCCAAAAACCAGGTGCAATCATGCAGTCTGTCCTGTTTTAGGCATGAAGACATTTATTGGGAAACGGTAAAGCATGATGCAGCAGTTGGAGATCCATTCAGCGAGTGTCGGTGTCTTAAAGAACGATATTTCTCTTTCGAAAATCCCAGAACTCTCAAACTGTATTGAACTGCGATGCGATACGATGCGCTGGCTGCCCATGCTCATGCTCATATTAGTATAACGTTTTTGGAAAGATCGCGGTGGCCGATCTGTCAACTATCCCAGACGAGGAGCTCCAACAGCTCTGATATTTGGTTTTATCCGGACACCATTTGAAGCGAACTCCTCCTTCTTCAGTCGGCCAAGCAAGAGACTTGCCCAAAGCCACGCACAACCAGTCAATCAAGGCCGAGGAAGCCAGTCCCTCGCGGTTACGAAAGAAAGATACCGTAACGGCGCCAAATGGACAGACGAAGAAATGAGTCGAGAAGTGTGCCCTTTCAGCCGCGGTACCTACTTTTTTTCAGAGTGGTGGTCTCTCATCCATCCCCCTCTGTTGGATGCGAGAACGCTTCACTATCGAAGATAAACCGTGAGAGCCAGAGGCGACGACCCCAGAGACTCCATTGAGCAACGAAGACCCCGCGGAGATCAACGATCTCGTCGCGGGCGTCAATCGATCATCGACCAAACGGATACACCACATGGATAAGTGCAACACTCGAGTTCAAACTCGAATAGGTACGGAGCGCAGATGTCAAACGCACGTCAATGGAATAACGGTACCGAGAGCACTTTTTGGTTTGTTTGCTATTGTGCCCTCTCGCTCTGCTGAACTCTAGGGCGAGCGTACGCGGTACGCATAAGTAAAAGCACTGGCGGCCGCGGCCCACACATGGAGAGAGAGGGCGTAAGTAGCGCTTTGGTGGCGTGTATGGAGAGCGTCTTCGAGTGCACGACGAGTCCTGACTGAGTGATACTTTTTGTGAAGGCAATCACTCGTGGGTAAGGCCGATGGATAAAGCGAGAGGGGTGATGATTGTCCAGACGCCTCGCTTGAAATTGATTGTGTGTACTCTGAGAGTATTTGTGTTTGTGTGTGTGTGGCTGGTCGGCCCGTTGCCGATCGAATCGAAATCAGCAGCATGGAAATGGCATTCGAACCTCATCAACGCTCCTCAATGCTGCTGCGTGTCAAAAAAAAATATACTCGAGAAGATGATGAAAAGCCTGACTGAAGTGATTTTCGAAGGAGAGCTGCGGTGGCTGATTTGGCAATTCATCATTTGGTTGTCCGTCCGTCCGTTCGACCTCTATGCTCCCCTGTCTGTCCAGTGCGAGCGTATCTTGCTGATCACTGGTGATTAGCAGCTCATCAGTTGATGAGGCATTTAGTCCACCGCTCGGCCCATTGGGATTCGTTCAAAACTCTTCAAACGACCAAGAAGAGTGAAATAAAATGATTTGGAGAGATAAATGACCGACGTCCAGTTCAAGAAAGCCGCGTTTTCACTTGGGGTTTGTATGGTAGAGAGAGGGCCGAGGGCGGCTGCCACGATCCTCCTTTCGCCCTTTTCTTTGTGTGATCTGCTGATGCAAACGGACAAGGTGATGCGACGGACGCACGCGATTAATCGAATTCATTCCGGAAGTGCGAGCGAGAGGAAGACTGGGAGAACAAAAAACGCAAGTGAGCTGAGGCTGAGGGGAGGGGGGGGGGAACAAACCTGACCAATCAAGCTACAAAATTTAGAATTCTCGCGTTCTCCGGTTTTTGTTACCGGGTTACAGAGGGAGAACGATTTTCAAAAAGCACTTCAACCTTCGAAATCCCCCAAAAGCTGCTGCTTGTCTTGCTGGATCGGTCAGCCACAAGAACGTGCTTGCGTCAAACTTTGCGGCCTGGCACCACGTCACGCACGCTGTGCAAGCAGCAGGAAGAATGGGGAGAATGGGGAGAATGGGGAGAATGAGGGAACGGGAGAAGGAAGGAATGAGCAGGTGGTGCGTGTAAGAAGGACGGGGGAGAAGGAGTGAATGAGAGTGAGTGAATGTGTTTCGGCTCCGACAGAGCTCTTTCAGTGTCGCACTTGGTAACCGATGAGCTAATCATTCATCACAATCGATGCCTTGTCTCATTTTGTTGACGCACACACTTTTTAAATTGATAAATGTTGCAGATTTTTTGCGAAAAATCAGGAACATTCTATCCCAAGATTTACCTCTAAATTGTGCGACACGCCTTTTAATTTTGTAGAGATGCGGATAAATCGCGTTTAAATTGCTTGGACAACCTGCACAACTCGATTTATGAAAGTGTCGCAGCGACGACAATCCACACGCTTGGTATGTAAACTGCCTGCATTAACTGATCCATTAAAGTCATCGCAATTGAGATAAGTGAACGATTGCGGACTTTTCGGGGTTTACAAGCTCGCGGTGACGTGGAGCTTTGTCCACCTTGCAGTCACATATAATGGCAAGCGTAGACACAGTATTGCGATACATTGCGTGTATCTCGATGTGTACTGCTCAAGGTGTTCTGGTTCTCGTATCTCATTGAAGCCACTCGTCATCGTTGACTCGTCGGTATGACAGTATACATTGATCACTTCGCCTCGGCCGTTTATGATTGAAGTCCTTGCGATTGAAGACGGTGAACAGCAAGGTGATCCAAAGGATCTTTCCAAGCCGTTATTTGTTTTCTATTTTGATGCCAGTCCAGCATGTATTGTCCACTCGTCCGTATTGAAAGATCAAGTGCCGGGCGGGCGTTCATGCAAAAATCGTCATTTGCTAATGTGAATTTAGGGAATGCTGCCATCTAAAGTTTTAGTCTCACGCGAAGGGTTTATTTAGCCCAGCTCTCTTGCCAAGCTTTTGTATCACGCTCGTAGCATTTTCCTTAATCCGGTATAAAGTTTACGGAATCACGCACGTGCTATTGTCCAGCTGCTATAGTGTTGCATCTATATCATTCATTAACCCTTGAGCATTTTGTTTCGGGGTGGAAGTTCTCTTTCGTCCCGGTTCTCCAACCAACTCGTTAAACGTACCCGGATATATTTTCAGAAAAAGCGAAAGGACAAGCATGTGCACGCATACACGAGCGCGCCAGCTATCAGCATCGCACACACACATACACATACACGACTCGTCCCACAGTTGACTCGAACCAGCCTGGTCGAATGAACAACGACAAAGACACACGCCATCCATCGTCCACGAAGAGCTCTCCACCAAAGACAAGCTCGCTCCCATTATCCATTTTTCTGAAATTATTGTTGTGTTCATTCATGTATCGCGGGCGGGTTATGCTGGGTGTGAGTGATTGTCCTCACTTGATCCCTTCATAATTTTTATTATCTGGATAGATCAAGTAAACAAACCTGTAAAATTTTATAAAAGCTTTCAGGCACGGCATCGACATATCCACTTTCTATCGCCTCCATGTGGATTTTCACCTCTATAAACACATTTTCACCCACGGTACGCCTACTTATATTTTTGTGGATTTTTTTGCTTCCGCCCTCATGTCAACGAATCGAAACGAGACAGGCATCATCATCAAATGTCCACCAAGCCTAAATCTAAAATGGCTAAATTCCAAAATATTTCACCCTCATCAGCAGCGACGCATACCGTACTGTAGCGAGGAAAGCAACCGTACTTACTGTGCAGTCGCTCGCTCATCAACGACGACAACAACAAAAATCGGATGGCCGGTGGTGTCTCTGTCTTTGTACACGCAGGACGGCCGCAGCACAAAAGAGCGCCTTGGTCACACACACACGCACGCACTCGGCCAGCGCAACAGCTCATTACCCAATTTGCCATCGACTGCGCACGTCTCTTACAGAGCAACAAGAGAGCAGCCACAGACCATCACTCCTCGCGGATCAGATACCATTCCGCCTGCCACAGTGAGCTCGACCAGCTCCACCATTCCAACTTCGACCACCACCACAGCAGCAGCAACGCAGTTCGACATGACCTCGATGATGTACCCGGCCGTCATGTTCCCAGCCCCACACCAGCACCAGTACCAGCCGCAGGCGCAGACGCAGTTCGGCGCTGGCGCGCACTACTTCACACAGATGCACCTGGCGTCCCCGGTCGCCGCGGCGTCGTTTGCGATGTCCGTGTCATCGTCGTTTGTGCCGGAAGAGCTGCGCTGCCAGTACTCGAGCAAGCGCTGCGAGAACACGCGCACGAACAAGAAGAGCGGCGGGCTGCACAAGTTCTGCGCCGTGCATCGCGAGAAGGCCAACCGCAACCAGATGCGTCTCGACCACCGCCGCCGCGTGCTCAAGCGCATGGCGCAGCGCGAGCAGCAGCGTAATGGCGGAGGCTCCCGGAGCGCGCCATCCTCGGTCTCTGGCAACAACAGTCCGTACCAGAAACGCGTCAAGGACGAGGACAACGAGAACGACGAGCACAACCACAACAGCCACCGCCGCTACAGCAGTCTCATCAAGGTGGAAGACGACCTGGAGATCGACCTCATGCCACTGGCGCTCCACCGCGAGAACGCGTCGTCGAACCCACAGTCATCAACGCTCTTCGACCCGCAGGACCTTCACATCCTCGAGACGCTGCTGTTCAGCGACGAAGACCAGGTCGAAGACGACGAAGACATGGGAAAAGCCTCGCCAGTGTGCCACGGCGAATGCTGTGGCCACTCGTCGCCTGCGAGCTCCACCAGCCGCAGCACACGAGGC
This sequence comes from Globisporangium spinosum, assembly GCA_023335535.1. Classification (NCBI taxonomy): domain Eukaryota; phylum Oomycota; class Peronosporomycetes; order Pythiales; family Pythiaceae; genus Globisporangium; species Globisporangium spinosum. The sequence goes on from JAADVN010000022.1 coordinate 12,109, forward strand.
GCCAGCAGCCCAGCCGCCGTCTCCTCATGGTCGCTCAACCTGTAAGCGCACCAAGACAACCAGCACACACACAGACACACAACCAACGCAATCGCAAACAGATACATTGCAGACAAGTAAGAAAGGAACCGAATTCTATTTGGTGAGGCATTATTAAGAGAGTAAGCGAGAAGGTAGTGATATGATATAAACGCCCAAGAGAAGAAGAAGAAGAAGAAGAAGAGTACCAAGGCATGTAACAATAGTAAACTAGTCCTAGAAGGTAGATATATAAACCCCACAATCCAAAACAGCCTTGGAAGCTCTCAACCGCACAATCCATTTCCATTCAAACTCAACCCAATCTTTGACCATTCCTTCACATTCGATCCCGTCCATAGAGCTTCGATAGATCCCATGTCCAATGCACGCCCGCCAGTCGATTTCCACGGGCTTCCTCCACACATTCACTCACTCATTCATTCATTCATCATCCGTCTCTGTTAGTGAGACCAACCAGCGACATGGCGGAGGGGAGTGGCATCCTCCGGCCGGCCACGTACAGTAGCAGCGCATCCACGCTGGCTCAGCAGCGATGTGTCCGTCCGTCCGTCCGTCGCCTCGGCATGTCTCTCATTCGCGTATTCGCGTATTCGTATATTCGCGTGCGTTCGCAGCCATATCCATCCATCCATCCACCTTTGACCCTCCCTCGTCATCATCACTTGAGGCCGTGGCCCGAGCGTAACGTACCCGATTGGAAGGTGGAAACGAGGAACTGACTTTCTCTGCAGCCCCGCACTTGATTCCCCCCAGCTCTTTCAAAAGGAAGCATGCATGTGATATACACTTCAAGGATTCCACTATACATATATTTATGCGGATATACAGTATAGTATAAAATAAGGTGTAAAACAAGAAAATTTACCTGGTATAATGTGTACAATATAATATTCGGACATACTTTGTTGCAATAAATGTGGTACACATTATATACGACACAAAAGTAAACTGGTAACGCCGTAGCCCCATAACCTAGTAACCAGATTGAGCTTTTTTCTCGAAAGCGCCACGTATTTTGCGATTGCAGTAAAGATCCAAAGACAAGCACGATGCGCGCGCTCCTGTCGCTCCTGTCGCTCGTGGGCTCCATGGCGGTGGCGACGACCACGACGCTCTCTTCGCCATTAGCAGCAGCAGCGTCGCTCTCCTCACTGAGCGACCTGCGCGGCATCTCGCCCTCGCTGCAGCTCAAGCTCGCGAGCGTCTCTTCTGTACGTACACCCGCTCCCTAATATTCCTTCCCATGTGCGAGTTGATGGATATGTGTGTGTCCAAATGATGGGGATGCTGATGTGTGTGTGCATGGATAATGAATGCACTCTTGATAGTTCTCGTGTGACAGTGGGGCAAAGAAATTTGACGTGTCGCGTATCAACGACAACTACTGCGATTGCGAGGACGGCAGCGACGAGCCGGGCACGTCCGCGTGTTCCCACACGAGCGCGGTCTTCCACTGTGCGAACGCGGGTTTCTTCTCGCAGGACCTGCCCACGTCCCGCGTGAACGACCAGATCTGCGGTATGAAATTGTGTCAGCGCTAGGCTCGCGCACGTCGCGCTATCATTGCATTGCAAAGGTTCTCATCATTCATGTGATATGTGATGTGATGTGTTCTGTAGATTGCTGCGATGGCTCGGACGAGTATGCGAGTGGCGCGAATTGTCCTGTAACGTGCAAGGCGCTCATGAACACGTTCCAGACCGAGAAGGCGGTGGTGATCAAGACCATGGAGGCCGGCGAAGCGGACCGCAAGGCCATCGAAGCCGAGTCCGCGGACGCGTGGCAGAAGGACCAGGACAAGAAAGCGGCGATCGAGGCATCCATTTCGTCCTTCAAGGTCATGCTAGAGCAGCAGGAGGCCATGAAGAACCATGAGGAAAAGATCGAGAACGACGAGCGGGTGTACCTGATCCAGGCAAACAAGAAGGATCTCATGAAGCAGCTCGGGCTCCTTGAGCTCTCACACGAACAGCTCGGTCTGGTCATTTTGGAGCTCGGCAAAGGACTCGAGAACAAGGACAAGCTGCTGGCTCTGATTAAGCGTGAGCGTGACCTTGTCAGTGCGACTTTGGAGACGCCGTTGCCACAGTCGCCGATCGAAGAGCAGGAGGAGACGTTCCGCATTCGCGATGAAGAGCGCAAGAAGGAGACCGAGCGAATCGAGAAGCTCCGCGAAGAGCGACGTCTGGAGCGAGAAGAGAAGGAGCGCGTGCGTAGAGAAGCGGAGGAGGCTGCCGCTGCTGCTAGAGCTGAAGCCAGCGAGGACGAGGTTCCTGGTGTTGGGGGTGCTGAGACGCCAGCGACGACGCCTGAGCCTGCAGCTGAGCCAATTATGGAGGAAGATGACGCGGATCTGAAGCTGCCAGATGTTGAGGAGCGACCGGTGAAGCTGCTCTTTGAAGAACTCGACGCGTACCATGACCACCAGCGTCCGGAGGCTGTCCAGGCGCGTGAGAAGCACCAGGAGACAAACACGAAGCTGGTGCAGGAAGAGAACGAGCTGCGCGCGCTAGAGGTGATCGTGAGCAAACAGTACGGCGCCGACCGCATCTTCTACTCGCTGCGGGACAAGTGTCACGAGACCCAGTCGGGCGAGTACACGTACTCGGTCTGTTTTTACGGCGAGGCGAAGCAGAGTTCGACGCGCTTGGGGTCGATGCAGGAAGTAAAGGAGGGCGACGACTTCATCGAGTTCACGGGCGGTGACAAGTGCTGGAACGGCCCGCAGCGGTCGATCAAGGTGACGCTGGAGTGCGGTGCACTGCCAGTGGAGCTCTACGCAGTGGACGAGCCGGCGACGTGCGTGTACACGGCCAAACTGCGCACACCGGTGGCCTGCGACAAGAGCAACCGCGACCGCGTACTGTCGCCAAACGACGGTGCGGCGCCGTATAAGCCGCACCACGTTGAGATTGAAGTGTCGGCCACGATGTAGAGCAGTAAGCCAGTGTGGCTGCTTTTGCTCTGGGTGCCACGCCAATTCTCCAATTGGAGAAGCTGTGCAGGTGCGAATGAGCGAACACTGAGAAAGGTATTCACGCCACTATGGACGTTGTTGATGGTTGGTTTTCATTTTTGACTTGCTTTTTATTTTGTCAAATGCTAGAATTTAAAACTGTTGCGGCGTGGAAGGTGTGCTGATCCCATCAAAGCCACCATAGCCATCGGACATGTCGCGCATAAGAAGAAAAATGAAATGAAGGCTGCGTGTTTGCTTTTATGGGTGAGGTGCTTCTCGCGTGTCGTTGTTGGCTTTGCTGGCGATGTCGCTAGAATCGGTTGCTGTTAAAATTGTTCATTGCGCCAAATGGTTGTTGTGGTTGCTGCTGCTGAGCTCCCCACATCTGCTGCTGCTGTTGTTGTGGCTGGTAAAAGCCTTGCGCTTGGTGCTGCTGCTGCTGCGGAGGAGGAGGATAGAACCCCTGAGGCTGCTGTCCGTAGAACTGCTGCTGCTGTGGCTGGTGATGGAACTCCTGCGTGAATCCTTGCGGTGCTCCTCCTCCTCCCATCACCATGTTCTACGGCATCTGACTCGATTTGATCGGACCAAGCTCAGCGAGTGGGTCCACTGAAGCAGCAGGTGGTGGTGTTGCCGCTGGCATGGGAGCTGCAAACCCGAACGCCGGCTGTTGCTGCTGCTTCACTGGACTCGCTGGGAATCCAAACGCGTTCATACGCTTGCCGCCGTCCAGTGCTGTCATCGCAGCCGCGAAACTTCCTGCTGAAACAGAAGCTGAGCGGAGCTTGGCGGTGAGAAGTTGGCGAAATTCGCAAATCCGTCGGATGGATTTGGTGCAGTGTTCCAGGCTGGCGACGAAGCAGTGCTGGAGGCGCCAAACCCATCGGCTGAAGCCGTTGATTTCGCTGAAATGGTCGGATTGAAGTCCATGTCGAGCAGATCCATCGCGGACACGGTCGCGGGCACGGTCTCTTTCCTCGCTTCCGTAGTCTTCTTCGTGGCGACAGTAGATCCACTGGATTTGCCACTCGAGCCAAACGAACTGTCACGCGTCTGTGCTGACCCGGCTGCAGGCTTCTTATCACTGCTGCTGCTCGGTGCTGCTTTCTTCTTTGGCGACGACGTCGCCCCACCGTGTGGCAGTGGCGGGATCGGACGGTTCTCCATCATCTCGTCGATGCACTCCATTACATGATCAAGAGTCGCGCGCATCTCGGCGTCCGCTGTGAGCATGCGTTTGATCAGCGTGTGCACGTCCGCCGAGTACTTGGAGCCCTCGGGATCGTGTAGCGCTCGGTGAGCAGTCCATCAGGCAGGAACGGCGGCTTGAAGAACGCCATCGTGTACAGGATGTAGCCCATGGCCCAGATGTCGACAGCCTCGGTAAGCTCGCCCGAGCCAAACATGGGCGTACCTTCGACGTCCGCGAGCTCAGGTGACTGGTACATGGCCGTCGTGCGCTTGAGCACGTTCTCGACCTCGCGCGTGCGGTCCTCCTTGGTCTTGAGGCTCTACGGCCCTTCGCCGCACGAGTCAAAGTCGCTGAGCTTGTAGGTGCCGTTCTTGGCCATGAGGAAGTTCTCGAGCTTGAGGTCGCGGTGCGCGGTCGGAGGGTCTTGCTGGTGCAGCAGCGCCACCGATCTGATAGAAAATACCAGAGTAAGTGTGAGTGCGGATTATGCGGCTGTAAATTTCAATAGTCTAACGGCAGTGGATGGGTGTACGTACACGCAGAGCTGTCGGAAGACGTGGAGTAGCTCACGCTCAGTGAAGCGCTTCTCGCCCATCTTCATCATGTTCTCGTACAAGTGGCTCGACGGACAGTACTCCATCAAGATGAACACCTCGCACTCCGAGCCTTTCGTGCAATTCGTCTGCGACGCGATGAACTTGACGACCTGCGGGTGCTTGAACCGCTGATGCAGCCGCACTTCACTGTGGATCCACGCGAGCGTCGTCTCGTTCTCCGCGAGCAGGCGCTTGAGCGCCATGGGCTTGGCGGTGGCAGACACAGCGTCCTTGACGAGGAAGATGAAGGACGAGCCGCTCTCGCCCAGGTACTTGACGATCTCGACCTCGTGGCAATCGACGGTCGTGCGCTTGCCGATGTGCTGCTGCACGTTCCCCATGACTGCTGCTGCTGCTGTTCTGGAAAGAGATGGTGATCAGCTACTGTGGCAGAGCGTACAAGAGACCGCGTGGAGTTACGTGTGGGCTGCTTGACGGAGGGCAAGACTAGGAATGGAGTTGGAATGGGAATGCTCTCGAAGATTGTATTTGGGTTCATGCGGAGGTGTCCGTTTCGACGTCGTTTCGTTCCTTTACCTCTGTTAACAAATATACTTTTATAATCACTTGTAAATCAATATAAAAATGTTTTTTATTAATAATAAACTATTAAATAAATCATTCAAAGGCTATATTATTATTAAAGGGTAAACACCAAGAATAGCTCCAAGTCAAACCTGAGATTGGTTGCGCGAATGTCGCACAAACTCCATTTCCATGTGACTCGAATGTGGCGGATTTGGAATGGAGCTTTTGGAGGTTGCGCGAAAGTAGCTCGTCACAGCGAACCACCACTGGTCAGTCAAGCTCGATCAAGAGGACCAAGACAGCACGAGCATCAACCGAACAAGCGCGAAGGGGGAGAAATGAAGCACGGCGTGGCCTTCCGCAAGCTCAACCGCACGTCGGAGCACCGATGGGCGATGCTCCGGTACGTTCTGCTCGATAGACCAGCTCATGCTGCACGCGCTCCTACCGCTCTTTGCGGCGTTATTATGCTGCATGTAGAGCTATAATGCGCCATGGACAGCTCTCGCTTGTGGGGGAAAAGAAAGCTGATTGATATGCTTTTGTATGACTATGTAGAACGATGGTGAACCAACTGATCACCCATGAGCGCATTCGCACGACGCTGCCGAAGGCCAAGGAACTGCGCCGCGTCGCGGACCAGGTCGTGACGCTCGCCAAGCAGGGCGACGAGCCAGCGCGCAAGCGTGCCCAGGCGATTCTGCGCACCCCGGAGGCCGTCGACAAGCTCTTCGACGTCTTTGCGCCACGTTACGAGTACGTCCACGCCGCTCTCTGCGTCCTTATTACAACACATTGTATTTGGCGCTTATTGAGTGTTTGTGTGTCTGTGTGTATTTGCAGAGCTCGTCAGGGTGGATACACGCGTATCTTAAAAGCAGATTTCCGACAGGGTGACGGCGCCGAGATGGCCGTCATCGAATACATCGACCGGTGCGTAGTCCCTCTCTCTCTCCACTACCATCGCACACATTGACAGGCTTGTGCTGACTGCGCTGACGTATGTGCCTGTGATTGCTTTTCCTTACAGACCTGGTGAGATGCGCAAGGCCAAGCCGCCACAGGGCATCGCCGCCATCAACGCCGCGTTCGAAGCCCAGAAGGCGGAATAAACGCATCCCAAACGTATAGATCCCGTGTTTGCCCTGCTCTCTTTCTTTCTCTATATGTCCATTACTCTTTGTGGAATGGGCTGCTGGTGAAGACGAGCGAGGACGGAACGGAACAGCTACGGATCAGTAGATAAAGAAGAACACACACAAGGGGAAAAAAATGACAAAAACAAAAAGCACGCACGGATGTATGTATGTACATATGAGGGTACTAGCAGCCTCTCAATCTCACCGTCGTCTTTTGACTAGTAGCTTCTCGTCCAGCTCTGCCTCGGAATCAGGCTCTTCAGTCTCCTCTAGCTGATGCAGCCGCTCGTCTACGACGAGCAGCAGGTTCTGCACTTTGGTCATGTCCTCGCGCAGCTTGAGCAGCTCCTGGCGGTCGCCCGAGAGCGCCTTCACGGCCTGGTCGCACGCGATCGTCGCGCGCTTCATGTCTTCAAAGCTCGCTCCTACAGATATGGTGGCTCCTGCTGTCGAGTCATCCTGTTTGTCTGCGTGCAGTGACTGCAATTGCGGATACCCGAGCTGGTAGCTGGCGATCGTGGTGGTCGCGAAGCTATAGAGCCCGCGGATCGCGTCCAGTAGTACGGGTGTCGTCAGGTACTTGCGGCCCAGCACGGTCTGGCACTGACTGCAGAGTAGTTCCTGGAACGAGCTGCCCATGTCCATGCCTTCCTTGGACGTCTGCGGCTCCTTGGTCGTCGTGATGTTGGTCACGGCGCTCAGCGTCACGAGCAGCAGGTTCGCGTTTGAGCCCACGAATGAGTACGAGTCGCCAAAGATCGACCGGCACGTGCCGCACTGAAACACCACGGGCGCCGCGATCTCCTCCTCTTCCTCTTCTAGTCCGTCTTCATCGTCTTCGTACTCGTCTTCTTCGACCTCTTCACTCAATGCTTCTTCCTGCTCATCATTCGCCTCGGCTGCTCGGCGCTTTCTGTTGCCGCTACGATGCTCTGTCGCCTCTCTCTCTTCCTTCACCACCAGCTTCTCTTCATACACCTCAGCGTACGCACTGCTACTGGTGCGCTCTGTCGTCAGAGGTTGCTGCTGAGCTGATCGGTTCTTCTTCCTGACGGCGACCGCGTGCGCGATGATCTGCTCGGGCGTGACGCGCGACGGCGCCGCCTTGGACCCACCACTGCCGCTGTTGCGCGAGGACGCTTTGCGCACCACCACGTTGTGCACAGGAGCCTTCTGCTGCTGCTGCTTCTTGGGCGCCTTGCGGCTGCGCTGCTGGACGCGCTCCTGCTCCGAGTCGTAGTCGCTGTCGTCGTCTTCTCTTCCTCCAGATGCTGCTCGCTTTCCCGCCATTTTGGCCAAATCTCCAACTGTGCGAAATTGAGCACCAGTGTGACCCCTATACTGCAACTCTTCCAGATATCGTACCAAATGGTGGCTCAAATTGCTTGATTAGGGGTGAATGAGTCAGATGAAAGGCAACATGTGTTGGCTCCTGCTTCATTTCAAGAATTCGACCACCGCCAGCCATCACCTTCATTGCACGCATCCACGTATCACTCACTGGTGGTGTCCAATACAGTTGTGTAAATAAAATCTGGCGAAAGGTTGTTTTGTTATTATGGGCTTCATTGGTGTGGTTGTCTGTCTGGCAACTCCTGCGCTTGGTTAGAAAGAGGGCTTCCTCTTATAAATGATGGCACGCCGCACGCGCAGACTCTCTCGTTTGAACCTTGCGCGAGTCTGCCTCGATACACGAATGCGGCGCGCTTGTTCGTCTCACCGGCTGGTTCAGTCTCAGTATCCGTGTCGCTTGTAGGCTAGATCAGGAGCTCGACTTGTTAGCGGGGGGGGAGGTTGGACGGCTTCTGTTGTCCTGGTGCGGTTTGGACGCCTCTTCTTTGAGGGGCTGTCTGTGGGGTCTGATGTGTCTGTTTTGATAGCCTGCTGCTCCTCATCGCTACTTCTTGCGTCTTGTGTGTGTGTGTATCTCTGTTCTCTCTCATTTTACTTTTCTGTCGCTGCTCTTGCATATGTCTATTCGGTTGTTGCACCCCACTCCGTGGTAAACAAACCACCCATTCCCACGGCTTAGTGGTTCTGGTTGTTGGCGCCGCGGAATGCAGCGTATTGCTGGTGGAGGTCGTCAAACCACGGGTGCGACATCGCGGCACGCGCGGAAATGCGGCGACTTGGCTCGTACACGAGCATGCGCGACAACAGGTCGACGCCCACGTGGTCCAGCTGTGGCACGATCTTGGACAGCGGCTGCGCGCGCCATTTCGGGAAGCTGGTCTTGTAGTCTGGCAGGCTCGAGACGCCCGGCCAATTGCCTTCGTCCGGGGTGCCAAGCACTCTGAAGATGCGGAATAGCTCGTCGATCTCCGAGTCTCCAGGGAACAGCGGCTGCTTGTTGACCATTTCCACGAAGATGCAGCCGATCGACCAGGCGTCCACAGGCGTCGAGTAGTGCTTGGCGCCAAGCAGGATCTCTGGCGCGCGGTACCAGAGCGTCACCACTTCATGCGTGTAGCTGCGGATCGGGATGCCAAACGCGCGCGCGAGCCCAAAGTCCGCGAGCTTGAGATTGCCGTACTGATCGATCAGCAGGTTCTGCGGCTTGAGGTCGCGGTGCAGCACGCGGTTCGCGTGGCAGAACGCGATGCCGGCGAGCAGCTGGTACAGGAAGCTCTTGATCTGTAGCATCTCCATGCGGTGCGGGGTCTTCTCGAGACACTTCTTCAGGTCCTGGTCCACAAACTCAAACACCAGGTACAGCTTGTTCTGCTGGTGGATCACGTCGTAGAGGTACACGACGTTCGGGTGCGACGAGAGCTCCTTGAGCAGCGAGATCTCGCGCATCGCCGTGGACGGCACTCCCTCGTCGTCAGCCTCGAGCCGGATCTTCTTGAGCGCGACCATGCGCCCGCCGTTCGCCAGGTCCTTCGCCTTGTACACGATGCCATACGTGCCCTCGCCGATCTTCTCGACTTTCTGGAAGTTCTCCATTGCGCAGAGTTGCTGCGTGTATGTGTCAATAGTCAGATCAATCAAAGCAACTCAACCCAGTGAGTCAATCCGTCAGTCTGTGTGGCTTGCGAAGTGGAAGGGGGGAGACACGGCAGGGGGCGCGATGCTGACAGCAGCAGCAACAAGTGGCGCGTGCGGAGAGCGTGTGTGAGTGTGAGTGGGGATCTGCTGGCGAAAGCGCGAGTGCCGTCGAGAGTGCTGGGCTGACAGCTTCTCCCACGTCCTTGGATTGTCCTGTTCCTACTTGTAGCTGCTCGCGTACCGACTGATTCACGATGGCGGTCAGGTCTGACTGGACTGGTCCACCAAAAGAAAGTTGCAGCAAGGTTGTCAAGTGTACATGCTGTTTGATATGCTTTAGTATGCTAAATGAGAGGTTTTGAATTGAGGGATGTGCTCAGATAAAACCGTTTCAAAAATGCTGGAGATTTGAAGCATACTATTTTCAAGTGAGAACGATTTCTTTTTTGAAACTGTTCAATATATACCGTATCTAATAGAGAGGAAAATGAAGCGTTTGATTGGTGTATCTTTGGAAAGAGGGAGCTGGGTTTTTTTAGGGATTCATACCCCCTGATTAGGAATTAGCGCCAACTGCCATAAATTAGGAGAGGACGATGACAATGTTCATTTCAGTATGGTTGAATTTCATTTGGCAAATTCTCTACCAACCTGGACACCTCACGACTCACTCTGTTGTTTTCTCTCCTTCGAGGCAAATGTCAGTCGACAACCACATGCTGAAGAGCTCAGGTCCGCGTGTGGAGCTTCATAGGCTCCAGCTGATCGGCGTCCTTGTACTCGTCGACTCTACCACTCGGCCACTCGCTTGAAACCAAAACTAACTTTGCTGTGCCCACCTCTCACAGTCCGATTTGCTGTTCTACGGTTGGCATGGTTCTCACCTTTCTGCTCAGAGCCTTGGGGCTGTCGAGTCTCCTCCACTATTTCTTTCCCAGTTGGAACGCCGAGAAGGAAGAATGCCAACTCTGGTGTTCCGGTTCATACTCCATTAATGCCTCTCTCAGTGCGCGAGTTGAACAAAGGCTCGTGAGCGCGAGCTTCGATCCGAGCGAGTTCGCCGCAGCCGCGAAAACCACCACGCCGCCGCAGAATCCCGAGCGTCGTGCTGCAGCAGCAGCTCCCACCGAAGCCGAGACGAGCCTAGCGAACGTGGCTAAGGGCCTCGCGTACCGAGTCTTCAACATCCGATGTACGTACGCACCGCTTTCTCTCAATCAAACTCCATGACGATTTTATTCGAGGCTCCCATTATGTCTTTTACGTGTGTTTATTGTAGTGTGGTGTGTCAACAGCGAGGCTACAGGCTCATTGGAGAGCTCGTCTGTGGGGACACTGCGGTTTCCAGTTCGTGTGTAAGCACGAGTCCACGGGACGAGTCGTGCGCGGTCCAGTGAATGGAGAAGTTGATGTTCCAGAGACGAAACTCGCCGAGCTTCAGTTGTTCCCAGGAGAGTATGTGGTCTCTACAAATGCTCGAGTGGGTACATGGAGATCGCCACCAATTTCTACCAAGTGCTACGTTGTTTGCTTCTTGGTGAGATCGCCGGCTGCTACACCATCTCCCAGGAACGTGGGCTTCGCGCACTGGATGCTGAAAAGGGAAGTTACCACGCCACGCATTATTGGAAGCTCTCAGCGAAATCGTTGGGCAGAGTGGCCACATGAGCAAGCGCGGTGCAGTCGACTACCGGTAGTACACCAGCGACGAGCGTAAGGTTCCGCAAGCTGAAGAGTGTTCGCGATTCGCTCTACGACCATTTAGCGAGCGCGGATCACAAACAAAAGGACGCGACCAAGTGCTGCTGCTTCCCAATTTTCAACCGAGTGTTTGCCGTTCACAACAGGATCGCAGGCATGGAAGCTCGCAACTTGGCGAACTCTACTGTAGCGGAAGCGAGGCTCTCCAGCAGTTTGAATCTTTTCAAAGCGGTTGTCCTCAAAATGGCGGCGTCCCTCATGGGGTCTTCACTCTCGCCCGTCATGGACAAGCTCGAACGTGAACTAGTCGAGCTGGGAGAGCAAGTGAACGCCTTGTGCAACCAAGAAGCAACGAGAGAGTTCACCTCCGTTCTGGAACAGGCAAACAAGTCAGCTACTGCAGACACGATTTGAGCCACCATCCAGCCTCGCGTTGAAATGGGCAGCTTTGATGCTGCGTTAGTGGACATGAAGGACCAGTTCGTGGAACTGATCTTTGAAATCTGTTGAGTACGTGATGAAGCTATTTTCGAGGAAGCCCGGAACGGAAGATCGATCGCGCGCATACTCGCAGCGGTACTCTCAGAAAAGCCACCTGCTAATGGCTACACTGCTCTCCACGAGGCCGCCGAGAAGCACCACTTCCACTTGGTCAAACTGTTTCTGGTTCGCCCGGACGCAGACCCCTCGCGCAAGAAAGCACTCGAGGCAAGCGACCGATCGAGCTGATCGGCGCAGTGAGCAAAGACGAGCGGGAGGACGGCGAGACCCGGCGGATTCTCTATCTCTTGCAGGAGTGCACCAGCGTACATGAAGTGTTCTTTTAGTACTTCACTGTAAGGAGAACCACGGCGATACTATCGGGTCGAGTATGACCAACTCGGGAAGTACAGAACCTTGTCAACGCACGTATTTACGTCGCTTACGTTGCTGCTCTCTATTTACTACTGCTGATTAGCTGCACTTGAGCCATAGCTCGAGCATCTGGTGGCTCTCCGGGTACACCTCGTGGGAGCCTTTGTACGGCACGGGCTCCAGTCCGATCTTGGCGTAGAAGTCCACGAGGAACCCTTTCTCGCACTCGGCACGAATCACATGGAGACCTAATGCCACAGCTTCTTGTTTGAGGAGCTGGAGTAGCTGGAGGCCGATGCCTCGACGCTGGAACTCGGGTTTCACGTTGATACCAGCCAGGTACATCTGACCGACGGTGTCATCGTCGAGCTTTGGGAAGTAGTCCGGGTACTCGAGTCCAACCAGCACGCGTCCAGCGAGCTCCCCGGTCTCTGGAAGCTCAGCGACAAATACGCGGAGCTTCTTGTCGCTCCAGTCGACTCGATGCACAGCTCTGGAGAAGAACTCGCACAGTTGCTTGGACTCGCCCAGGTGCGGGATGTCGCTCTCTTGAAGCGCTCGGATCACGACGACTGGAGTACTGGTGGTGGTCGCAGGAGCCTTGGGGTCACGAGGCTCACGGGTGCTTGGAATCTCAGTAGGTGCTGTCATAGTTTGATGATCGAAAGGAGAAGAGGTCGGAAGGAAGAAAATTGAAGAATGCGGCCACATTAGTGCAACCAAGAGCGCGACTTTCTCGCTTTCAACCGATGTCGCTCCTACCTGGTCGGAATGAGTGTAAAAAGGTACAAAGGTACATGCATTCTCGCCTTTCCTTTTTCAAACGTCAGTTCAACTTTGACAAGGCAAATGAATGGCTCCAATTGATCTGAATGAAGGCTACGGATTGACTGACTGATTCCTCCATCCACAGCTGCTGCGAGATCTTTCGTTGCAGATCGCACACAGTTGAGCTTGTCGGAACTCTCGAAGGCTGGATGTGCAAGGGAGGGATGATACTACTTGACGCCTGTTGCACCCCTTGTAGCACGACAAACGAGTACTACGTAGAAGTTGCAGCTAGCCCTCTATTTGGTTGCCACAACGAATCGATGTTGTGCGAACCCATTGGTTGATGAGAAGAGCTCTTGAAAGTAAAAGCACATTCACGCAAGCTCCCGTCTTGTTTTCATTGCAATCACGCATATAGACAAAAGCGTACTCGCAACGGATCAAGTATTTGCTTCCATAAATCTTAGTCGGATTTTGCGAACGGCACGGAAGGTGCCGAGCGAAATATTCATTCACTCACAGGCATTGATGAGAATGAGCGATTGCCTCCCGCTGAAACGGATCCCATGCGAGTGAGCTTCTCACCGTCATGAGCAGACCTGCAATCTGAAATGGATCATTCTGAAAATGGACTCGAGTCTGAAGCTTGCAGGATTCGCAGTCGGTTGGCTAATTTTGCTGGAAATTGACTTAACGAAGAAGCGGTTTCGAGTCGACTTGTGTGGCTGTTCTGGATGGGATCCTGCAAAGTCGTCTCGACGAAATTAGACTTTCCATCCTTCTCGAGCTGACGCAGTTGTTGACGACATGAGATGTTGCAGCGGTGAACACCAGGCTAACAATATCCCACTCTATCTATCTCCGACAAGATCCACGACTCAATCTTTGGCTGCACAGGGTACCCCCAAGACTCGTCATCGTCGAGGCAGTCTCTTCCGTCCTGCCCCAGCACCAGCACAGCAACAGCACGTACCAAGCGACGAGGACTCCTGCTCGCATAACAACGATGGCACCCCAAAGCTGCGTCGACCAGTGATCTGGATCAGGCCTCCGAAGCTCAACGTCGAGCCTGATCGCGACGGGAAGAGGTCGCTGCTGAAGACGCTTCTGGGCGAGCAGACCGAGCCGATCATCGACAGCCAACGCACCATTGGTGATGACGGCACCACCAATCAACCGCTCACATTCGCACACCTCGCGTCAGCTGATACACAGGCCGCGACCGCCAAGCTATTCGCTGCAATGACACTTGTACCAGCAGCCCTTCTGAAGAAGCCCGAGATGCCGAAGCGCACGCCGAAACCGAGACGCAATGGCGTGTGGTGCGACTCCGTGATCGCGATCCCACCGTCGTACTCGGAGCTCAAGTCGCTCACATCGTCGTCTCTGCAGTCGCCAGTAGCAGCAGGAGGTAGTGCAGCTACGTCATTTGCGAGCACGCATGGCTCATCGTGAAGACGAACACTTCACATTTCGAGCCACTCATCAATTGCTGCTTCTTGCTTGCTTTCTTCCAAGACAATCGAATGCCCGGATTGTTGCATGTTGTTTCAAAATGCAACTTCAACTGAGAACTTAGCCAAAAGTTGCATGTCACTAAACGTTCAGCCGCTTTTAGATACCTCAAGTCACTTTTTCAAAGTTGGAACACTGGCGGACAGCGTTCCCGAATGGACCGTGAACCAACCAGTGTCTTCGACCAATTAGGTCGCGAATCACTGTTGTCCCTAATGCCAAGCGGCTGAACCGCTCCGTGCAAGGGATGGATTCCCTCATGCAATCTCCTCTTGTCCGATTCAAGGGACACTGTCCCGTCTTTTATGGTCTGGTTCCGCGTTCAAGCGGAAGTGCGCTTTTGGATCGGGACAGATCCCCCATTTAACTCGAGCGCGTGCCCAGCCGTCGGTCCGATCGCCTCCCCCTCCGCCCCCTTTGCGTGTCGCCATCGCCGCCACACACCCGAGCCACAAAGCAACTCCCGCAGAGAAAGATGGTGGCGCTCGTCAAGAACTCCCTCCCAGCCATGAAGTGAGTGTGTGTGTGTGTATGCGCGGCGCGTGAGAACAACACAGGACACAGTACACAGCACACGACGGATGCCACACGCGCGCATGCGCACGTTCGCGTACAGCACACGCACAGCACCCCTCGCTGACAAACTCTCTCGATCTGGCACGGGATCCACACTCGCGTCTTTCAAGATTCGACGACGGATATGTGTTGAGCAAGTGTCAAAAGGATGAGCTCTCGGTTTTCAACGTGGATCCGGAAGAGACAGTCGTGTGAATAGAGAGATAGAGGGAGCGTGCGCGCGTGTGTATCCGGGTGGCGCGATTGCTACGCAAGACGGCAGCGTAGAGTGAGCAAGTGATGGCAGATGGATGACTGACTCGTGTGATCTCTGTGTGACTTGTGCTCTCTTTCTTCTTCAGGGCCGCTGGCCAGCAGGTCCGTGGCATGGCCACTGAAAAGCAGAGTACGTATTCTATCATGTGATCGTTCGCGTCTATTTGGTTCAATTTGAACGTCGTGGCGCTAACTGATTGCGATTCATTTATTCTCTTCATGTGAACAGTTCTGAACCGTATCACTGGTACCTCGAACATCGCCAAGATCACCAAGTCGATGAAGATGGTGTCGGCCGCCAAGATGCGTGGTGCTGAGAACCGCATGAACGCTGGTCGCCCATTCACTGTACGTCTCTTCTCCACTATCGCCATCGTCAAGCTTAGATCATGGTCTCACGCTCCCCATCGTATCTCTGTTTGTATCCATAGGCGTGGTTGGACAACCTTGACGGCAAGAACCGCGTGATTGAGCGTGATGGTTTCGTGCCAGCGGAAGAGCTTGAAGGCGACAACACCTTCATCGTCGTGTCCTCGGACCGTGGTCTCTGCGGTGGTATCAACTCGGGTATCGCCAAGGCCGTGCGCAAGCAGCTCTCTGTCGGCACCGTGTCGGCGGAGCTGTTCGTGATCGGTGACAAGGGTCGCGCCCAGCTTCGTCGCGACCTCGGCAACCAGATTCGCGGTAACGTGACTGAGACCTTCGCGTCGCCACCAAACTTCACGGTTGCCAGTGCCATCGCTGAGGGTGTCGTCGCCACCGCCAAGTCGGAGAACGAGAAGGTGCACGTCGTGTACAACAAGTTCCAGTCGGCTATCGCGTACTTGCCATCGGTGCGCTCGCTGTCGGTCGCGGTCGACTCGGAGGCGCTCGCCGGCTACGAGCTCGAGCCAGACAACCGTGAGGAGGTGCTCGCGGACTTGAAGGAGTTCGAGATCGCGTCCGCGGTGTTCCAGGGTCTGATTGAGAACTCGACCAGTGAGGAGAGTTCGCGTATGTCGGCCATGGAGAACGCCACCACGAACGCCCAGGAACTCATCTCGTCGCTCACCCTTGTGTACAACAAGGCGCGTCAATCCCGCATTACGACGGAGTTGATTGAAATTATTTCCGGTGCCGCGTCGCTCGACGCCAAGTAAGTTCAAGGGCAGACTGTGCAAACGGAATGGACCACCAACCCCCTCAGTGAGTGAGTGTGTGCGTGGCGACGGCGTGAAACATCAAGAACGAACCCTCCACACCAGTCGCAGGTGGCTGACTGCCTGGATGGCTTTGACAGACGGACAGACAGCTAGCCACACTGCGCATGCGAGAGCGTGAAGAAGCTACTACAGATAATACAAAAAAAGAGAAAAATGAAAACCAGAGTGTGAACGCAGTGCAACGGGAAAATATAAAAACGAAATTGCAGCATGTAGCGCTCCATTTTTCCTCTTTTCGACAGTGTGTGTGTCTGTGAGATTCGTTTTGAGCGTAGCTCCTCGACTGCGCCATCTTGCTGTCTGTGCACAAAGAGCTCATTTTGAAAATGAAGAGCTCAATTGAAATCGTCGTGCTCGCATAGGAACGAGGAGCACACATAAGAACGAAGAGCTCACTTGAACAGGAAGCGATCTCGCAAACAAAATGACTCTGTCCGAATGGGACAAGCAAGACTCTAGGATTCTGCTGCTCTCACTCTACAGCTTTGTGCACAAACTACACGCCATGATTATAAATTTGTTCATTGACCCTGAAAGCCCCCATGAACTCGTCCGCTTCAATCGAGGGCTCGCTGAACAAAGCGAGCGAGAAGACTACCAATCGAACGACTCGGACATGTCAGAGCATAACAGATTTTGCATTGTTACTTTGTGTATACGTACGTGTCTATAATGTGAGCCTTCAAACTGACTGGCAGCCTACAACTACACAATCAATCAATCTCCCTCGGTCTCTACCTGACTGCGCCAATTGGAACGAAAAGCGCAGCCAGCCATCGAGTCATGATTGTACCCCCTTAGTTCTTGGAGAAGTAGGCCGTGACCTGGTCCATCACGAGCCACTGGATGCCGTACGAAGGACAGAGACGCGTGAGACGCGGCACGAGGCCCTTGTAGAGCGCCGGGAAGCCCTCCTCTTTGGCGATCACGCGCATGGCCTGCACCATGCCCGTGTACTTTGGCGCCTGGCCCACGATCGTCTCCTGCGCCATCAGTCGGGTCTTCACCACGTCCATGGGGCAGTTGATGCACGGACCTGGGATCGCGCCGAGCATACCCGTGAGTCCGCTCTTCCACGCCGGCAGCGAGTCGCCCTCCTGGAGCTTCCACACGTGCTTCTTGATCGCGTTATTGGACCAGAAGCTGCACGCCTGGTTGAGGCCCTGGCGACCGATCGTTGGGGCCACACCCTTCCAGAGAGCCAATGGTCCTTCGTTCTTGATGATCGTGAGTGTCGTCTGCACGGGACCACCATACTTGGCCACCTCGCCCTTGACGATGTTCTGGCCCTGCATGCGGGTCTTGATCACTTCGAACGGCGTCACGATGAGCACGGCCTCAGTCGCACCAGCGAGCGCGCCGGCGATGAACTCTTTCGAGCCGCTTACTTGGCCGTTCTGGTCCGCGAGCAGCTTGCGGTAGACCGCGTTGAAGTAGAAGCGCGTGCCGTTCTTGGTCACGACGTGGATCGTCCACGGCGTGAAGCCCTTGTACAAACCGCGAGGACCCTCAGCGCGGAAGAGCTTCTGACCGCAGTCAATCATGCCCTTGTACTGTCCCGTCTTGTCCAGTTGCAAGCGCGTCTTCGTCACGTCCAGCGGCGTGAGGATGAGCGCCTCGATCACACCGGAGAGCGCACCGCCCAGGAACTTCTGCGTTGGCGTCACCTTCTTCACCTCGCCCTTCTGCTCTGGGATTGGCGCGCGCAGGCCGCCCTCGCCCACTTCGACGCTGGACTTCCACCAGTGCTTGGACAGCTGGCGCACGCTCGGGTCCCACAGGAAGTGCTCCAAGTTGGACGTCTGCATCTTCGCGCGCAGGTACAAGTACAGGTACTTGAAGTCGTTCTCCTGCACACGGTGCGTGTCGGTCGGGTTGAGCTCCTGGATCATCGCGTGCGCCTCCTGCAGCGTGATGCTCACGCCGAGCGTCTGCATGGCGTCCTGCAGCGTCGCGTCGTCCAGGTAGCCCTTGTTGTCCTTGTCGAACGCCTTGAACGTCTGCGCGATGAACGCGTCGTGGATCGCCAAGAAGTCCTCAAACGTGATCTGGCCCTGGTTCGTCGGGTCGAGCTTGCCCATCAAGCCGCCGATCTCCTCAGGCGACAAGCGCACGCCGGCGCCCTGCAGCCCCTTCTGGATGTCCAGTGCGTCCACTTTGCCGTCGTTGTTGACGTCCACGCGGTCGAACGCGTTGCGGAGTAGTTGGTCCACGGTCACGCGCGAGTTGCGGCGCACGAGATTGCTTTGCGCCATTGTGATGATAGAGGGATGTGTAGATACAGAGAGAGAGACTGGCTCAGTGCACGGGCATGCAGCGACGGCAGGCAGAGCAGAGCAGAGCGGAGCGGGGCAGGCGGCGGCGGCGAAGTTGGCGAGTGAGAAACCCCCGAGCGAGCGTCGCAGGTTGTTACTGGTTGGCTTGGCTCCCCCCTTCTCTATTGAGATGAGCTGCTCATCATCAAAATGGAACAGTGGACATGGGACAGAGCTCTGACTCGCCTTTTGAAGTCTATGATTGGATGAAATAAGGTGTAACTGATGATTTATACGATATTATTGGTGGATATTGGAAGCACGAGAATAGGGCTGACGGTTTTTGTTGGGTTTGCGAATGACGCGTTTCCAGAAAACGGAGTGACGCGCCTGGCTCTGTGACGGGACCATTGTGATTGGCTGGAAATGGGGATCTTGTAGATGTGATTGGTGAAAAAGAGAAGCGCGATTGTACCACGGGCGACTCGAAGCACCAATGATACGTCACCGATGTCACCGCTCGCAACTCTGCTTCAGCCAGCTGGGAACTGAAAGGGCTCGAGGGCTCACAGGAGGTTGCAGTTCCGAACTGACACTTGTTGCCTCAGTCTGGCTCTGGCTGCTAGACCTGAGAGCGAGATTTGAATCACTCACAGTCCAGTCAATCCCTCCCTCGCATGCCTGCCGGAGAGGACCTTTAGGATAGCAAAAGTCTCACCACCTCGAAGAACTTTGCAATTCAGGAGGTTGGGGTTGGAGGTCTCTTTGTACATTCCTTGTGATGGAGCTGGGCGTTGGCGCAGCTGACAGTCAAGAGCTGACTGACAGACTTACAGACTAAACGCCACACCACACAGCACAGCGGTTGTATTGTTGAGTCCAAGTGGCAATGAATGGACAACTTCCAGCAACAGTGATCTAAGACTGGCACTGCCCGGTTCTTTTTCTAGTTTGGTGACGACACGCGCAGCCTCGGCCACTTTCCGAGCTCTGCTCAGCGTCGCGACGAATCGCTCTCCACCCTCTAGAACTGTAAAGTCTTTGCAAAGTGCCAGGCGCTTGGCTATGACCATATATCCAAGTACGATGCGAACACATGCGGTGGCAGTATCAGGAGCATGTATTCGGAGGTTAAGTCGACCGCTTTCACGATGACTTCGTGCGCCTGGCTCACATCGTGACCTTCTTCCTCGGCGAACTGGAGCAGCTCGAAGAAGTCGTTTACGTTTCCATTCAACTGCTGAACCGCGAAGTGGTACGGGAACTCGTCGAGTCGCTGGTTTTCAAAATCCTCAGCACTGAGTAGTGGGTGCTCTTTTCCAAGTTCTTGATCGCTTTCCTGGAGCGGACGCAACCCGCCATCGCGACCCTGTTGGCGTCCGTCCACCTGGAGTCTGGAACTTTCGTATCGTGATGTGCACGCTTCCGTGCTTGGACTTCCGTAGTCCACTGGCTGTTTAGTGGTCGAACCCGCCTTCTCCTCGGCCCATTTCATCAAATGCGCCACTTTGCGGTCTGCTACAAACTCGAGGTGCTCCAGAATCACCGCATCTTCAACGCAGTCGCAAATTCTAGCGGTACAATGTCGGAGCGCTCCAGAAGTTTCACAATCCCCTCGTGGAACACCACTTTCGCGTCGTCTGTAGCGCAAAACTCGACAATCTCGTCTTTGCCCGCGAGCTCCAGCGTAGCAGAGAGCAAGTGGACTGGGTCCGTCAGGTCTATCACGCCGTTCATGAGCTCTCTAATCGCGGATCCGCCGGCAAACACCGTCCGAGCGTGAGCAGTGACACGATCTTCTTGCGCCGTTCGCGTTGTCGTTCCTCTTCTTTCTGAATGAGCGCCAATCGCAAGGTCTCGAAGTGCGTCTTGAGAATCTGTGCGTTGGTCTCCAAAGTTTTGACCTGGGTCGCTTTTCGTGAAGTTGCTTCCTGATACACATGTGCATTCTCATAAAGTTCAACAGTCTGACCAGAGCTTCCAAAAGCGAAGGCTCCAATGCTCTCCTGTGTGCGCCTGGTTTGCAAATACAATGAGTACACTCCACACTGGAGTAGGATCACGATACAGTACTTACTACTAGATTGATGATCTCCCATGTTTTCAGCTCGCTGTTGCGCACGCGAGGGGTGACGATGTGTCTTTCTTGATTCGCATCCACATACATCCACAATCCATAAAAAATGGCAAATATCGTGTGCTCTGTGATTGGCTAAAAACACATCGTTTATCTCCGACGACCTACGTGCAACCTTCGTGCAGCCTTCCTGCGACCTTCACCTCCTCTACTGGATCATGTGCTGACGCGTCGCTATCAAAAATAGCCCTTTCCTCGTTTCCCTTTCCCTTGTGAGCCAAAAGAAACCCCAGAAACCAAAACAGCAACCTCCCACCCTGTCACACAAGAACACGACAAGCCAAGCGCAGGTAGCTCACCCGAACGACCACCAGATCATCCATTATGGGCGCTGTTGGAGGCACGACTGGCGGCGCGGCGCCGCTGGGGCTCGAGACCCGCGAGCAACGCGGCATCTTCGTCACGTACATGGGGCTCTGGGTGGGCTACGGGCTGCTGAACGAACTCGCCAAGCGCCACGACGTGCGCTTCAACTCGACGTCCGCGGTCGTGCTGCAGTCATTCCTCAAACTCGCGATCGCCACGTACATGTTCCTCACGAGCGATGCCAAGGACATACTGCGTACTGGCGCTGGCAATGGCGGCGCTGGTTGGGTGCAGCGCTGCCAGTTGCTGCTGCAGCAGATCACGGAACATCGCGTGCTGCTGCTGCGCTACTTCATCCCGTCGGGTCTGTACGTGCTCTACGACGTGCTCTCGTACGTGAACCTGCGCAAGTTCGACGCGTCGACGTATTTCCTGCTGCTACAGTTCCGCATGGTGATCACGGGTATGTTGCACCAGTTCATGTTCCAGAAGCAGCTGAACCGCAACCAGTGGACGTCGCTCGTGGTCACGACGCTCGGCTGTGCGATCAAGACGCTCGGCTCGAGCTCGAGCAAGACCGGCGGCGGCGCGAATGAGATTGTGGGCCCAAGCCTGTTCGCTTACGGCCTCCTGTTGATCCAGATGCTCAGCAGCACCTTTGCGGGCGTGTACAACGAAGTGTTGCTCAAGAAACAGGCCAAGATCTCGTTCAACCTACAGAACATCTTCATGTACATGGACTCGATCCTGTGCACCGTGGCGATGCTCGTGCTCGGCCTCACGGGCCAGTCGTTCGCGCAGGTGATCAGTCCGTCGGAGATCAAGGTGCTCTTCTCGTTCTATGTGCTGCCGATGGTGCTCATCATGTCGTTCATCGGCGTGGTCACGAGCATGTTCCTCAAGGTGCTCGACTCGGTGCGCAAGGCGATCGCGAGCGCGCTGGAGCTGGTGTTCCTGCCGCTGCTGAGCGCCGTGCTGTTCGGCGTGCCGCTCACGCTCTCTATGGTTGCCTCGGTGCTCTTTGTCGCCTCGGGCGTGTACATCTACTCGCTGCCGATGAAGTCCGAAGCCACCCACGACGACATGGACAAGGGCAAAGAGAGCTCGCTGCCGACAGTGTTGAAGTCTTCGGTTGTGGGGACTGCGAAGGACTGACTCATATAAAGAGAGAGATTAACACCCGTTGAAAGGCTCATAAACAGCCAACTTACTTCCTACTCATTTCCTGCATGACATTGATAAGCAACAACAAGAAATACGTGTGCTACAACATTGTTTCTCATGTGCTATTATGGTTTTCTGTGTGTCTAGATACTGTGCCTGTGCATGTGAGCCATGCAAATCAATCAATGGATCGATCGATAGGTAAACCAAAAGAACCCGCTCACTTCCACTCGACGCCCGAGCCGTCGGTGTCGCTGTCGTCCGGGTTCGAGTGGTCCTCGTCCTCGAGGTACTCCATGAGCTCGCTCGTGCCAAACTTGTCCATGTATTCGTCCTCGGTCATCTCGCCGTACACGCGGTGCTTGTCGTCGACCATGTTCTCCCAGTGGTCCTCGAGGTTCAGAATGCGGCGCGTGTCCTCGCGCATAAAGTGCACGACGATGTTGTTGCAGTCCGCGATCATCCAGTCGTCGCAGTCGCGGCCCTCGACCGAGTAGCTGAACTCGTCCTCGAGCTGGCGCGCGCGCATGGACGCGATCATCATGTCGGCCATGCGGCGCATGTGCGCCTGCGAGCGCCCGGTCGTGAAGATCATGTACTCCGCCAGGCTCGACTTACCCGCGAGGTCCACCGTGTACACGTTCACGGCCTTCTCCTTCTCTAATGCCGTCAGCACTTCGTCCAGGGTTAGGTACGTCCTGCAAATAAGTAGATAGATAGGACAGCATTAGGACAACATAGAGCAGATAGGACCGTGTCATCAGAAACGCAATCACACAGCGCACTTTGGGATCGGTGGGATCATGTCGGCGTGGCGCTTGCCGACTTCCGGCACTTCCCAGTCGCCAACCACTTCGGCAGTCGCGCCGTCCAGGATGATACCCGCAGCAGCGTCCTCTGCGGCCTCCGAGGAACCCGACGGAAAGTTGCGCGGCGTGTCCAAGTCACAGTAGAGGTCCACGAGCTCGTCGTAGCCCTTGGCGGCGTCCAGCGCTGTCCAGTAGTCGCCGCCGCTGATCACGTGGCCGTCGATGCTCAGCTCGGCGCTGTACTTCTTCACCTTGGACGGGTAGTACGTCACACCGATGTACTGCGCCGCAGGGTTCTCGGGGTCGATCTCCGCCTCTTCGTCGTCGTCATCCTCGTCGTCACTGTCTTCTTCATCGTCATCATCACTGTCGCTGCCTTCATCCTCTTCTTCATCATCGCTGTCTTCACCATCATCACCATCATCATCATCGTCCTTCTTGCTGGCTAATGCGGCGGCCACAGACTGCTTGGCGCCTTTGGTCACGTCGGTCGTGTGCTGCTTCAGGAGCATCGCGCTGGTCTGGAAAGATCGGACGCACACGCGATCGTCGTGCAGTGACGCAGCGGCAGCAGTGTGTGGAAGAGCGCGCGTCTGGCGCATAGCAGCAATAGAGGCAGTAGGAGCGCCAATGCTAGCACTGTGGACAGCGGCGGAGGCGGCACGCGCAGCGGCACGGCGCATGTGCAGGAGCATCTTGGTCATCGTCGCTTCTTCTGGCAGATGATGCTGGAACGGACGGACGGATTGATTGTTGCACCAACCAGCCAGCCAAGTGAGACAGCGAGCGAGCGAGCGATTCATCCAAGTGATCGATTGATGATTACAAAAATTGACAGGGATGTTATACAATTGACTGCAAATAGTCTACATCAGCAAAATATATGCAATATCAAACCATATAAGTTGTGCTATTAGCAATACTAACTGTTTTTTATCTTGATATCATGTTTCTGCCTACAAAATATCAGTGAAACTACACTCTCTGTTAATATATATCTTCTATTTTCAAATCTAGACATGAAACGCATCCATTTTGTGTCCGGAGTGTGTGTCACGTGGGGGGAGTGGCGCCTCTTGTGGCTCCAAGCACACGGCCCAAAGGGCATCTTCTTCCACGCATTGAAGAAGCTAAAACCACACACGCCCGCCCGCCTGCTCGTCCGATCGATCGATCGATCGTCTCACTGTCTATCGGTCTATCTCTCTGTCTCTCTGCGCGTGCGTGTTGCGAGCTGCAAGAGCGAGTGAGTGCGTGAGTTGCGTGCGTCTGCGTCTGCGCTGCCTCCACTCTCTCTCTCGATCACCTTGTGCCTCTCCTGATCACTCGCGTAGCTCCTCGCCCACTGCGCGTCCCTTTGAGATCTTGTTTATTGGCATTCAAGCGGAGCGAGATAGCTTGTGTGTGCAGCCAACAGACAGCAGTCTGTCAATTGATTTTTGCTGGCTGACTAGCTACCTACTCCAGTGAGTGGTGACACGCAAGATGCAGAACCCCACGTGGCTTCAAAGGAACGAACACTTTGGCACTGCTGGCGGTGATAGCAGCAGTCGTGGGCTGTTCAATGCCACCATGAGCGCCAATGCGATCAAGAACAGGCAAGCAGCGACATCTGCGAATCAAAACATCCAACAACAGCAACAGCAGCAAAACGGTCACTTCGCGGTGCTGAGAGTGCGTCCGGGGGGAAATAATATCCATCCGAGTAACAAGAGCGCGATCACCACGAAGAGCTCTCCGCCACAGAGAGCGACGCCCGAGGGGATTGCGATTGGAACGCTGTCGACTGCGGTCTTCCACTGCAACAACGACCCGATGGTAAGTTGACGTGTGATATGTTGTTGAGTGAAGCGAACTGATCTCGGTTGATGATTCATTGCTTGGGCAGGTCTCACCTGAGCACGGAACGCTGGAGTGCACCTCAAAGTATGGCATCTGGGTGTACGTGGACCACAGCGTGCACGGCACAAAGCTCAACAGCAGTCGTCGCATTCACAAAGAAGCCGTAGTGGTTCGCACTGGAGATCGGCTGCTCGTGGGCAACACGGAGATCGAGCTGCATTTTGAAACCTCAAGTGATGATGACGCACAGGGACAGAATGACGTACCGTCAAAACACCTCGGCGGTCGTCAACACGCTCAAGCTCAAGGCAACAACAACAATCTAGCGGGGGTTACCCCATCGCCAATCATGTGGCCACCAGCTTCGGGTGAAGGAGCTCGGAAAAGCGACCATCTCAAGATGGAGAAGTCGGAAATCGTCTCCTCGGGCGACTCTTTCGCAGCCCCGACCTCGCTGGAGTACATCTCATCGCCCACCCCACCCGGTGCATACTCGCGTCGAAAGCGTCACTCGATGACGGCATTCACGCCCTCACCTCCGGGTGGAGGTGGTGGAGGGGTGGGTAGTGCCAATCCATTTATTTACCATCGCACCCGTCCACTGGTGCCGTCGGCTCCGTCGACGCCACCCCGTTTGGATGCGGCTCGCCCCTGCACGGCTGTCAACATCAGTCCACACCAGCCGCACGGGATCATGAAGTGGCGAACCAACCAGCTTGAAGATGATAACAACAACAACAACAACAGCCACAATAATGATAGTGAAGACACTCCGATCAGCGGTAGCAGGAACGCAAAACCAGGAAGGTTCACGTCGACACCGCCTCCACCACCACCGCCGCTATCGTACTCGTCGTCTCCAGTGACGGCGCCGTCGCTAATTCAGTGTATGCAGCAGCAGCAACACCAAAAGCCACACCTTCCACAGAGTCCGTCTCCGCCACTTGTACCGCAACAGCAGCCACAGCACCGATGTCTACACACTGAAGCACCAAAATCCTCTCAGTGCGACAACTTGCGAATCCAAGTATCGAAGAAAATGGCTGGCTATCAGGCTACGGTTGAGAGCAAGCGAGCAGATGGGAAGCCCAACATTTCAAGTGGCGGACGATCCATTCCTGGCAATCTCAAGATCTCACTGCCGTCGACACCACCACACTCGATTCCGCCGTCAAAGCATTCTAACAACAACCAGTTAGACTTCACACCCCCATCGTCACCAGTGGCGCACAAAGATATCCTGCGCCAGAAAGAGTCGCTGCTCAGCATTCTCAAGAACAAGTACAAGGAAGAGCAGCTGCTCAAGCAACAGCAGGAAGAGTGGATGCGCCACAATTTTAATCTTGCGTCACCACCAATATCTCCAATCAAGAGCAGCAGGCAGAAATCATCTGCACATGGCGATAGCGACGATCAGAGCGCCACTAAAGAAGATGATAAAGACAATGATGAAGACATGAGCGACTTGGAGATCCCGTCTCGTGCCCCGGTGCTGCTTCGCACGATCTCACTAGGCATCCACCAGGCGAGTCCACGGCTGACTGCCGCGGTGCTCGCCTCCCACGCGCGAGTGAACAGCTTTGAAGATAAGAAGCGCTCGAACCAGCAGCGTTCACCCGGGACTGTGAACACAAATGCGTCGCAGGAGTCGGCGGATTTCTCGAGCGTGAGCAGCAGCGTATCGACGGAACTAGCGTGTCATCGTCGCGTGACCAGATCGCTCTCGGTATGTTTTGTATCTCAGTCTCGATTGTCTTGTGAGGATGACTCTTGACTCTTTTTATTGTTTGTATGCTAACCATGAGTAGATTTCCTCCTCGGAAGACCTCGTGAGCTCAGCGGACATGAGCGAGTTCATGGGGTACGAAGAGGAAGTCGGCGACGACATGACGTCGTTCACGACCCACGGCTTCTACTCGAGCGACGATTGCAAATCGAACTCCAAGGACGACTCGATGCGCCAGTTCTCGTCCTCTTCTCCTTCGCTGTACTACATATCAGCTTCTTCATCCTCTCTGAAATCCGGAGGTGGGGGCGACGTACGACCAAGCCACCATGATCGATACTCGATCGACATTATGACTTCGCGCGAACCTGAAGACGACGATGAAGTCCAGGAAAGTCCAAAGAAAAGCAGCCGAGTTGACAGCGCCAACAACTCCGCCCACGTGATGCGGAAAGCCGAGTCGACGCCCAATTTGTTCAGTGACACACAGAGATCGCCTCTGGTCTACAAGTCGGTTGTTAGGCGCTACAGCCGCGTGAAGGACCCGTCGCCAATTGAGGTGTCAGGAGGCGGAGGTTCTGCTTCGTTGTTGCCAGAGGTCGCTCGGCGCTTCCGACGACTGCCGTCGCCCGTGTGATGATGATGATGGACGCGTGCTGCTGGTTGCCTGTTGCTGTCTATTACGTGTGTGAGCTACTGTTGAATAAGAGAGCCATGTTGATTTTTAAAGGGACTAATATATTGCGTACCACAATAAATATTGGAGGGAGGTCTTTGACTTTCGCTGCTGACTGAATAGCAGGTCTCGATATCTCCACATGCGGGCGAGGCGGTGAACCTGACAAATACTCACGCACTATCAGGACAAATAGCCTCATGGACTGAGGCTGAACTGCATGCAGGCGTCCAGTTTCCGCCTCAAGTCGCTCATTTCTCGGTCCAGACGCGTGCTCCTGCCGCCAACAGCTCTCTGGCTGCTTGGCTGCTGACGGCTGCTGCTGGTAGTGTAGGTTCTGCCATTGTTCGTTGTGTGGTTGTCACGAGTGCGTGGCGATGTCGGAGGGGTCATGTCAGGAGAGGAAGCTGTTGGGGACGTTGGGGCGTGTGAGTGCATGTGGTTCTCATGGCTGAGCTTCGTCGCAAAGGCGGACGAGGATGGGATCGCTCTCTTTGCACTTGGCACGGAGAGCGTGATGTCGCGCTTTCGAAGACGCTTCTCCACTGCTGGCTGGACCTGTTCTTCACGCACTTGTTCCACGCATTGCTTCTTCTTTTGGTTGTTGTTGTTGTTGTGATGGGTTGGCCGGTACTGCGACGAGAATGTGGATTCTGTGACTGGGTCGGAAAACACGGACGATGTGCTTGAAATTGACGACGGCGAGCGCACTGCTGGCGCGGACACCGGTCGCTGTTGGCGTCGACTCGCGGCAACACCCGTAGCTGCTTCCTCTCTCGCCACCAGCGCCTCGGATAAATACTTGTTCTGCTCTCTCTTCTCGCTCACTTTGCGCTTGAGCCGGAGCACTTCGGCTTCGAGCTCCATCTGCTCGTTGTGCTTCTGGTGCGACAGGATCTTCAGACGCTGCTCAAAATTTCTCGACGTGCGCACAGCGGCGTCCACGCGGTTCTGCAGCAGCTTGATCTCTCGACAGAGGCTGTCGTTGCGGTCTTTACTCTGCATCGACTCGGCTTTCGCTTCTGCTGCTTGGAGGCTCATCTTCTCCAGCTCTGCCTGTTTTGCCTTCTCAAAGCGCGTCCAGTAGTCCTGTTCCTGCTGCAGCAACATCTTGAGTGCGGAACATTCGTGCTGGAGCGACTGCTCTCGCGTCTGCATCTTGAGCTGTTCGCTTCGGAGATCCTCTTGGGCCATTACGAGTTCTTCCTGTAGCGATTTGAGCGTATCATTCGCACGCTGCTGGTCCTGTCGTCTCGCTTCATGTACATTCTCCAACTCCTGCTTCAATCCAGCGATCTTGCTGTACAGGGAGCAACGCAACAACACAGGCAGACCACGTGAACTCCAGCTCCCGTTCAAACAGGCAGCGAGAGAGCAAGCGAAAAGACACACGTACATCTGATGTTCCTGCTGCGCGTCCTCCAACAGCTCATTGTGCTCTGTGAGACACGAGATCTGTTTCTCCAGCGCCGCGACGGCACGTGCGAATTCGCTCTGCATCTGCAGCAGCACGTCGCGGTAGTACGCCTCGCCGCGCGCGCTCTTATGCATCGTCTGGGGTGGCGCCTGCGGAGCGCTGTTGTTGTCGGTGTTGCTATTGGTGGTGGAGGAGGAGGAGATGGCGTTCGCCGTCGCGTCCACTGCTGCGCCTTTTGTTGCCGCGCCCATTGCTGTGTATTATCGTCTGTCGTCAGGAAGGAGATCGCCGCGTCGCTGGGTTCTAATGAGCGCCTGGTCTCGTAATGAGGAGCGGAGCGCGATCAACAAAAGCAAAGCAAAATTCAAATGTGTTCGCGCCAAAAACGCAATCGTTTTTAAGAACGATGTCGAGATTTGAATGGAAGCAATCGTTTTTAAATGGAGCACAATGAACTGTCGTTTTTTGGATAAGCGGTAGACGGAATGAAAAACCCATCTGGGTTTTTCATAATCTGGAACAAAAGTTTATAATCTTGCATACTATTTACAAGAAACGATTCCGTTCCACTTTTTGCAAATCGCGCACACTCAACCGACCAGCGTTTTGCAAAAGCCGAAACACGAATCACTTTGGCAAAGTATGCTCTGAGCATGTTTCATCATTTTGAAACAATAGCAATTTGCCATAATATCTGAAAAAGAGCGCCAACAAGGTTTTTAACATATTAGTATGTTATAAGTGACTATGGTTTGCTTTCACAAAGAACTAAGCGGCGTTTTGAAAAACCGCGCGCACTTTCCAAAGCTGCAAGCAAGCAGCGCACAGCATAGCACAGCACCGCTCGCTCGTGCGGCGACGTAAGGTAGGAAGATGCTCAGTCGCCTGCACGCCGAGCGCGTGTTCACGGGGTCGCACGACGTCGTCTTTAGTGAGTCCAGCGCGCGCGAGGCGCAGCGGCGGCTGTTGGGAGAACCTGCGAACGGCGGCAACGCGAGGAAGCAGCTGACGCGGCGCCAGCGGCAGCACCAGCGGGTTCAGAATGGAGCAGAGCAGAAGCAGGAGGACGACGATAGCGACGACGGTGACAGTGGCAGTGACGGCACCAGCGCGGGCATGAGCAGCAGCGATGGTGATGACGATGAGGAGGACGATGACGATGAAGAAGAGAAGCTGCTGCGCAACTCGCGCCACCCGCCAAGCTCGCGCTACCATCCGCAGCATCCGTACAACGCCCAGTTACTGGCACTCGCGAAGAACCCGAACAACAAAAAGCCTGTCGGTGGGAAGCTTGTGCGCAATGGTGGAAGTCTCAAGTCTAGAGCGATTGTGTACGAGAACCACCCGATGGAGTTTGTGTTCCTTCCGAATGGCGAGATCGTACCCCGAGACGAGTGTCCACCGGGATTGGTGCTCCCGCCTCCAGCAACGCGCGCTTCGATTGCAGTTTTAGAGAATGAGCAGTATCGTCACTTGCTGGCACAGAACGCATTCGAGATTTCCGAGGGTATGCAGCAGCAACATCAGAAGCAGCGGCAGCCCGAAGCTCGAAAGACTGTGAAGGTGGAAACGAATCATCGAGGACCGATCTCCGCCAGTGTTTCTGCACCTGCCCAGCGCCAGAATACCAAGATTTCAGTTGTCGAGTACACCAAGAAGGATCGTCCAGTACGTCAATCTCGCTCGTCATCAGAATCGTCCGAGTCGTCTGCGGAGTCGTCATCACCCAGGTATCCAACGACAGCAGCGAAACGAAGAAACAACAACGCTGAGGATCCGTCAGCAAACGAGAATAGCGACTCTGAGTCGTCTGATGGATCAGAAGCATCAGGTGATGACGATGAAGAAGAGAAGGAGAATGCTCGACAGCAGGCTGTGCGTGTGACTCAGAAACAGCGAGCTCAGCAGAAATCGTCACCCAAGAGAGCTGCTCCACCTATAAAAAGCAGATCGGTGGCTGTTCCAGCACCAAATAGTTCATCAGCAAGCAAGAAGCAAAGCACCGAGGTGCATGCACGAAAGGACACGAAACAGAGCGAGTCGTTGCGTGCACAGCCACAAGTTGACGACGTTGAAGAGCAGCAGCAACAGCAACAGCAGACGAGTCGAAGAGTGAAAGTACCATCTCAGTTGAATACTCGAGAAAAACATCGGAAAGTGCCTCTGCCATCACCCAGCAGCGCCTCTGATGACTCCCGAGCAGCGTGGTCGCGCCGACCCAAGGCAGTAAAATACGAGGATCTACACTCACAGCAGCAGCACCCCAATCCGCCGAACGCGGCTGAAGGTCGAGTAAAGAAATCGACGAAAATGGATGTGCGGGACCTGCTGAGTGAGAACTCGAGAGTCAAGGTTTTGAAGGTGAAGCCGTCGAAAGATCAGAGCGAGAAAATCGAGTTCTTGGAGCAGGAGCTGCAGAAAGAGAAGAAGCGGGTTTTGGAGAAGATGACGCAGCTTCTGGAGGAGCAGGGCAAGAATCAACAACTGCAGCATCAACTGGACGCTTTCCAATCTCAGCTCGCAACGAAGGAGAACGAAGCAGAGGTGAAGGCGAAAGAAGTGCTGCAATCCAAAGATGCAAGTCTCGGGCAGGTAGAGTCGCAGTGGAAGGCTCGGGTCCAAGCGCTCGAAGATCAGCTTCACGTCAAAAACGCTGCAGTTTTGCGCCTGCAGAGCGAGACTGAGCAGTTGAAGAGCACAGTGTCCAAGCTGAAAAACCGCGAGCGCCAGTCCAGTTCCCAGTCTCACGAAAGAGAGAGCTCAGCAAACCGCCAGCTAGAGAAAATCATTGCGAAGCTGAAGAAATTCCGCACTCGTGTCGAAAGTTGGCAAGCGAACAGCAAAGAAGCGATGGAGGTCTGTGGCAAGAAGTCTGACTTGCTGAGCCTTATGGACACGCTGTGGTTGGATTTCCCTGCTTTTCCGTTCTTGGAGGATAACAAATCGAACAACGGCGAAAAGCGAGACGAGACGGCGAACGAGAACGCGAACATGCTCCTGTTTCTGAAGAAGCGCCTTCGCTTGCGAGAAGATGAGCTGCGCCAGACCCATGTGAAGTACGTCGAGCTGAAAGAATTGTGTGCCCGCCAGTGCGTTCGAGAGGCTGATTTGCAGAACTTCATCAACGAGCATCGACTGCGAGGCAACTTGATCATTCGCAAAGACGGATCGACTCCCGCTGAACATGCGAATGATGGGAGGAAGAATGTCCAGTTCCAGGAGCAGCAGCAGCAGCAACGCAGCGAAGCCAAGAAGAGAACGATTGTGAGTCGTACCACCAACACGTTACCGACGTACTATGAAGAGGAGGGGAGTGAAGAAGGAGGCAGAGACTTTGACGAGTACGATGAAGATGAAGGTGAACATGATGAGCAAGACGAAGAAGAACAGCAAGAAGAGTACTACGTGAGAGAGCCGAAGGTGTTTGTCCAAGTCAGCCGTGACGGTGTATACGAACACACGCCACCACGGTCGTCAGCAGTGCTAAGGAAGCTCCAAGAGGAACAAGACAGGCACGCGAGGAAGAAGAAAGAGCCGCGAGAAGTGGAGCGGATCCGTCTGGCCCCTTCGCCGACGTTAGCTCGTCGATACGAACGAGTTCCAGCGCCGTCTGACGAGTACGTCATCGCTCCTGCTAGACGGAAGGCGTCGTCTAGTAACGCATCGACACCCCCGCGCTCAACTGCTAATCGTCTATCGCGTCCCCCATCCATCAGTGCGACACGAGCTTCAGGGGTGGTCCGCAGGAAATCGGCACAAGTGCCTTCAGCAAAATCGGTGCAAGTGCCTTCAGCTGGTCGCACCAATGGAACGAGAACTATGTCAGTCCCCTCTCGTATCTCGCGCTCCACGGTGCCGTGGGTTTGAGGAGGGTCGATTGACATCGTTTTGGTGGCAAGCTCTGCCGCTAGACACACAAAATACACAGTAGAATGCAACCTTCCCCCTTGTTTTGATTGACTCACAGTGATTAACACTGGGGTCGAAAGATGGAACTCAAGCGCAAAAAGGTTTGTCCAACGTGAGATCCTCGGTCGAAATGTGTGGCGAGCAGCTGCTAACTTTCGTGGACGCGTACACAAATGAGCTCACACGTACCGAAGCCACCAGAAAACTGTGCTGTACTGAACATCTCACTTTGACAACTGGGTCAGGTTGCTCGAGTGGTTGAGAATTTCGCTTTGTACATTCACATATCCAGAAGCTCATTGACAAACGTGTCTTTCCCATCGGAACTGGGAAGCGGTTGGATGGATGTAGTTTGAGTAACATGCCAACTGTGCTCTGTTCCATTCAGAGAGAGAGAGAAAGAGAGGGAAAGAGAAAGAGAGAAATGTAATTTGTCTGGGTACAGTAGCTGTGCGAGCCGCCTGCCTCACCGCGGTTCTTCCCTTGTGCTCTCTTCTTTCCACTCAGCCCTGCTCGAGACTCGTTTCGTCTCTTGTCACTTTCGAATCCAAGTCCGCGCGTCCACACTTCTTTTTCTCGCTTGTCGTCCGTCGACTTCGTACGTCATCTTCCTCAGTGTAGATGGAGGGATCCGATGTCGCCAATACTCGATCCTGGACGTTCGACCCTGTGTACCGCGCGTACGAAATCCGAGGTGACGCTACGTTCCTCGTATTGAAGGCAATTGACCGATTCGGGAAACGATGAGCTCCCAAACTGTTAAGGTGATCCGATGTGTGTATCTGCCTGTTCTGACTGTTTTTTTTAAATCTTCTCCTCTCTTCTTCTGCTGTGCAGTTTGGTGTGAGACTACGACAGATTGTAAAACCAACGGCGGCGTGGTCTGCGCAATCGAAGTCGTTTACAAGCACGAATAGACGGGACGACTCGCGCGCGGCACGCTAGATCGACCGAGCTCGAAAGACGACAGAAGTTTGTTCCAAGAGCTCGTCTTTTTTCCCAACGAACGCGTGACGTCTGCCAAGCAAGATAGTTGGAGTCTGACCATCACGACTAACTTTGGAAGAGAGTTACGGAGCAAGATGCGCAGCTCGGAGGACATGTCGTGGGATTTTTCGACTATCGAACTCCGGTCCTTGCGCTTCATCAACATACAAATCAGCGTCATGTCTGCCTCCATGCCCATCGAGCCGATCTCCCTCTCCGGTGGTGGTAACGTTGAGACGGCTCGATTTGTGGGCATCTATACAGTCTGTCGTGACATTGAAGGTCGACTTGCTGGCATGTGAGAAGCGCGCCAGGAGGAAATTCGACACGACTGGTACTCGATGAAGAAGAGGCTCTTCCTCCTTCACGGCATCCTAAACGACTTGAGAGATCGCAAACTGGTCAAAACTGCTACTGTCACAGCCCTGCTCGACAACGTGCTTCCTCTCTTTAGCTCAACGTGGAGAAACCTGACGGCGTACAGCTTTGGGCCCCGGGAAAGACTACGGCGCTGCCTGAACTAGAGGCGAAGCTAGTCGAGTTGAAGAAACGGGTTAAAGAATTACTCGACCAAGAAACACAGAGCCCGTTTGAGATGGCTCTACACGAGTATCACGTCCAAGCCATTCGCGCCGTCATCCAGTCTCGAATCGACCTCGGAGAGTACGATACTGCAGCGCGCCTCTGCTTGCGTGCAGGGGCTGCCGGTATAGTGGATGGCCAGTTGCCGACGTATGAGCTCGTCCTGAAGGTTTGCAAGGAGCGTGCTGAAGCCATTTATAACGGAAATACTAGCACTGAAACAGCCATCAGTCGCACCCTCAAGAAACTGCGGAGTGCCCCGACCACTCCGATTGAATCTACTTCTCTTCACGCGGTAGCGGACAGGCGGCTCTTCCACGTGATCAAGTTGCTTCTGGCCGTCTATCACGTCGACCCTGTGGTTCGAAATGGCAATGGAGGCAAGCGACCGATTGATGTGATTGGCGAACTCAGTCCCGATGAGAAGGGCGACGAGGATTTCAAGCGGATTTACTTTCTTTTCGACCAGTGTACCAAAGCACAGGAGTTTCAGCAGCTCACCACTGCGATCCTGGGCTCGCAAGACGTGATGACCCGCGAGTCGATCGTAGCGTTGACGCCAAACATGACTGCCGTCCAGGACCTGCAAGTGATTCTGAGCCTCGGTGTCGCAAGTCTCGAGACAGGCGAGTTCAAACAAGTGATTCGCGAGGCATTCCAGTACGTGATTGACTTCAAGCTCGTGTTTAACAATGACGCCGCAGTGTACTTCAAGATCGGTCTCGAGCAATGCTTTGTAGAAGGATACTTCACCAAGCCAGAACTCGAGCACTGGATACTTGAGATTCCAAGGTCAACATGGAGGGCACCCAGTGGGTGGCCGAGATCAAGCAGAAAATCCAAAGCATGCAGGCACAGGTCGCGTCGATCAAGGACAACGGGTACCTCCTGAAAACACATTTCGAGAGTCTACGGCAAGCACTGATCAAGAAGGAAGCCCAAGAGAAGCGGAAAGCCGACATCAAGATGAAGCTCACGATGTTCACGCTCGGGCTGACCGTAGTTTGCGGACCCGTGGTAAAGGATCTGATCAAATGTATGCTCCACTTGGCGGACCCCGCCCTCCATCTTTCAGCATTATTGAGCTCTACCGGCGAGATAAAGGTCGCCAAGTGGTGTTCGACTTCTGGTACAAAGCTGGCACTAAACGCTGGTGTTGATAAAGCGCTCACGTACTGTGGTGTTGACCCCGAGAAGTTCGCAGATGTGCTGAAACAAGCGGTGATATTCGAGCATCCGAAATTCGCCCAGGTGAAGAGCAAGCCGGTCGAGACTGCTACCCACCACCTACAGCCACCTTCGATTTTGTCAGGCAACCGAGGTCGCGAAGATGAGGAAGAAAACCTCACTCTAACGCTACAGGACTACGAAAACCAGCGGCTTGACGACTCCCCGTACCATTTGGCGATCCAGCAATCCCATGGGGGCTTTGAGGAGTTCTTGCACCTTCTCGACGCTGCAGATGAAGACGACCACGATGTCAACCAGGCGCACGACGTCATTGTGAATGCCGTGGACGCATCAACCTCCTCCGAGTTCAACTTTACACGCTTGACGCTGCCGCCGCACGTGTTTGCATCCTACCTGGGGTATGTCGACATCATGAACCATTTTCGCGCAAAGATTTCAGAATCTCAATGGGAGGCGAGCGCATGGTCGTGACAGTGAACCGCGCTCGGAAAGTTGGTAATGCGGCCCGAATGGCGTGATTCTGGCGAGCTATGCGGGCAAAAAAAATACATGTGAACGATGCATTTGTTCTTTTTTAAATTGATTTAGGATAGCACCACCACTTCAGCGAGTACGCGTCAATACAGTTGAGTGCAAGCTTACTGGACCACAGTGTAGACACTTGTGATAAATACTCGCTCGTCACATAGCAAAATCATAATGCTTCATCACCCCCAAAATCAGTTTCACAATACAAGAACTCAGATAGTCCATTTTCATTCAGATTTCTTGGTCAGTTCGAGAAGGTGGAGCTCAAGCGCCAATGGTTTGTCCAACGCGAGGTCTTCAGTCGAAATGTGTGGCGAGCAGCTACCGACTTTTGCTGACGCACTCACAAATGCGCTCTTCACGATCAAATCGACGCTCACGCTCGCAGGCGCCACCAGGAATACCTGATACCTACGTGGCGAAGATGACGATGATGACGAGTCGGCTATAGTTTCCTGAATGCGCTGCAGTTGAGTCGAGATGTCATTTGCACTCCCACCCGCGAGGTCCACCACTTGGAAATTCGAGGTTGCTTTCATCCCAGCGAGCAGGAAGCGCGGCGGCATGTACGTTTTGTAGAACACAATGGGGACGTCGCCCATGAGCTCGTGCACTTTGAGGTCTTCTGCTACTGACGCTGCAAACTGGCACGATGACAGCGACAGTGGGAATGAAAGTGTCTGCTGCTGCTCTTGATCTTGCATGCCATTACGGCCGCCGTTTCTGGAGAACGAGAGCAGCATCGGCACCACGCCACCCTGGTGCAGCACTCCGAAGAACACCATCAGCGTAAAGTTGAACACGACCCAGAGCGCCATGCGAACCCGGTTCTTCAACAGGGATGACGCGGCGAAGATCTGCAGCGGGATGAGCAGCGGGAGCAGGAAACGAGGCTCCTGATGCGGCGCCATGGAGATGCACGCGAGCGGGAATAGCACACTGAATGCACCAAAGAACTGCTGATGCTTGGGCATGTTGGTGTTCCCATGGGGCGTATTCCCAGTGACAAGGCTGACCAGGAAGTGCACAAAGAGCGGACCGAAGAGCATTGGCATATTGACTGCAAAGTGCGTGATGCGCGCGTGGACGCCGTGGAGCTCGAGGTTGTCGTACTGGAGGTTGTAGACCAGGTTGTTGAGCGGCGCGACGACGATTTTGTCGAGCAGCGACGTGTGGCGGTCGAGGCCCATGCTCTGCCATGACTCTAGAGAGCGCATCTCGGGTCGAAAGTAGAGCGTGTCGATTACAATGAACACCATCGAGCACAAAGCAAAGGAAAGCAGCCCCTGGAGTACAATGAATAGCGTTGCAGCAACGCGCTTGACGACATTCGAGCCAACGTGGTTCTGATCTTCATTCTTCTTGCGAGTCTTGTCAACATAGAGCGCGTCTTGGCTGCGCACGAGCTCCAGCCCGATTGGGAAGAAGAAGAACACGAACGTGAAGCGCGTGAAGAAGCCCATGGCCAGCAGCGTGCCGAGTGCCAGCGTCTGCGAGTGGAGCAGTCCACCTAACAGCACTCGCTTGTGTGGATCTCTGAGCAGCAGCACGGCGAAGCAGAGCGCGAGCACGAGCGTCTCGCACGTGTTGGAGAACGTGCGCGTGAGGAAGATAACGGTCGGCCAGGAGCTGGCGAAGCAGAGCACGACGCGCGGCGGGTCCTTGAAGCGTAGCTTTGTGGCGATTTTGTACAGGATTAAGTCTACACAAACAGTAGGAACGTTAGAGAATATACGCCACATAGCCCATCAGGTACACGTGCCTACATATATAAACATACCAATGGCGAATGACGCAACGCAAAGCAGCATGCGAGGCACGACGAGCAGCAGGTACCCTGTGGGCTTAGTACCAAGCCAGAGCATCACCTTGTACGGCAGTCCAGCCACCAGCGCTCTGTACACATACACACACATATATAGTCACAGAGAGCCATACAGTCAGCACATCGAGCATTAAGACCAACCATTCTACTATAACACGTACGGGAAGAGCACGGAGCGGTTGGGCGTTGGCAGCTGGTACTCCCAGGGCAGGAAGAGCTGGACCTTGAGGTTGCAAGCGCTGTTGTCGTCATCAGTCAGCACGTGGTGCGCCATGACCTCCTGGCTCTGGAAGAACTCGTCCGGGTGGATCATGCCCAGCAGCCCCACAACCGCCCACATGCGCAGCAGCGCCAGCAACACGAACGCAGTGCGCTCGCTTGGAGACCAGCGAGGGCGGCGCGCGTCCACGTCCGCCACCTCATCACCACCATCAGCTCGTCTCGCCATTTTGGCTTTTGTACAGTTGAAGCGTTATTTTTGAGGAGACAATGAAAAGACGTTGCGGATGGGCAACGTAAATTTGGTTCAAGAGATATGTTGCCCTAGGAGCAACATAAAGAATGCTTTGATGTTGCTAATACGCTACATGACGAAACACCTCGATTTCAATTAAGTACGAATCAGTTCATCTGACATGGACACAACGCATGAACCAACCAAGGAGCTCATTCATTCGACTTGGTGCAGAGCAATGGGAATACTCGGATCATGAGCGTTGCCTCGTTCAGCAGCGGGTCGCCTTCGGACTTCAGGATTACGACGACACCGTAGCGCGACTGTGTCTCTGTGTCTGTTCGTAGTTCAGGGAGACGATAGGTGGGACCTCCTCGAAACTTGCAAGTTATCCAACCAAAGAGCTTCCAGTGAAAGAAAGGATCGGACATCTCTTCAACAGAGATCAGCTCTAGCTACGAGCTTGTGAGCTGCGCACCAAATCAAAAACGCAGTTAAACTCACTCACTCATTGGCTTTTGTTGTGCGCTGTGCGGCATTTGTTGCGTGTCAATCACTTCTGTCCGTCAACACTTGGGTGCGACTTCCGGCTAACCGTGACTATTAGGATATCCAGTAGTAAGTAGTTTGGGCCGCAAGTCCACACTGCTGTCGTCTCAGTCAGACCTGGATCGAACTACCTTCTCACAATTACTGCATACAGTCGTGGGATAGAGAGATAGTGAGGGTACCAAATTCACAACCACCTGAATGTCGAGTTGCACATCCTCATTCTGTAGTCCTGACTCAGCTCTTCTCTCTTTCTATCGTTCAAGAACAATTCAATGAGTCAGATGACGGAACGAGAGGCCAGCCACTCCATGTGTTTCCATTGAGAATACAGCTAGCTCCGGATATAGTGACCAGCCAAGTACATTTGGTAAACCAGACTACTCTTACATGGCGGTATGTGAGCGCAAGAGAGCGAAGGATTTATAGTTTATAGGAGGCCAGGAGACCAGAGCAACTTTCGTTGATATCCCCTGCTGCTGCTTTCCATCCAAACATGGCATCACTATACCAGTAGGTAGATTATTGGTCTCGTGTTGCTTCTACAACCGAGGTGCTCACTCAACGAAACAAGCGCTACGATAAGCGCATCGCACTGTATCCATTCCATCAAATGGCTAGCCATTCATTTATCATCGTCGTGTAGCCACTCGCGGGTGCTGAGCCGGCTCTACCGCCAGCCGTACGTTACAAGCAACGCTGGAGAACCAGACCCCGGGTCATTCCCTGCCCAGGCCCACTACTCGAGCGGGCAAACGGATGCCTCGCTGCTTTCAAGGTGGAGAGTTGACTCTGTACGGAGATGGGTCCTTTCTGCGGCGTAGAGCAAAGCACAGATCACAGATCACAGATCACAGATCACAGAGCACAAACGTGCAGGGAGCCATCTGCGTGCAGCCATCTGTCCGAAGAATCAATCGACTACAAGAATCGCCTCATGGCGGTGTTTGGTTATACCGTATCTACAGTGTTTTTAACTCCTCCAGCTGCTGCTTTGAGAGCGTTCAGGTTTTCCAACCAAAGCCTCGGCATGAAGGCTCGGTCCCTCGGATTCGCCCACTCAACCTCATTCTCCAGTTTGCTTCGCCAAGCGCACCAGCAGGCACCCCCCACCCGGCATCCTCACCCCCGCGATGTTCTTCCTACCCACCACTCCACCGACTGTAATATCATGGGCACCACAAGTTCACAGATGCAGGACGTTGTGCTCTTCGCTCAGAAGAAGCCTGTCGTCACGATCGATCCGCGCTTCTGTGCACCCAACTGGTGACGCTCTAGGGAAAGCACCATCACATTCGACACGGCCACACTTTCCGAGACGTGCAGACCCGCGCCCCTCGCTTCAAAGTCCGAGGTCAACTGCTGTCCAGCAGGCAGACGCTGCTCGACGCGGACCAGATACCAGCCGCGAACTACAAGAGCAAGACGTTCTCGTTTGGCTCGGTCCTGTACGTGCACGCTGGACGCAGTCGCGACGGTGAGTCCATCTTCAAGATCTCGTCGTACGATTCTGGCGAGGGCTCTACTGTCAGCGTCGTGTTCGACGACGCCTTGAGCGGCGTGCGGTGCGAGCTCGGCCTCGTCGGCAACTGGCGTCGGTGCGACGCTTGCGTCTGGCTTGATCGAGGATGCGCGGGCACTCGCGAGCCGATGGTGAAGGTCTATTACCCCAAAGGCGTCTCGCGCAAGAAGTACCACCTCGACGCCGCGCCAAACATGGACACGGCGTTGATCATCATGCTCTGTGGCATTCTCGCGGACAAGCAAAGCAAGGACGAGAGTTTTTGGGGTCTGGGGGATTGCTCCGGTATAAGCTGCTAGCGCGTCTGAGAGTGCGTTGTTCGCCGGTGTTGCTGCACTTGTTGGCGCGTCTCGTGACATTGGTTCCGCGGGTTCGTTTGTCCACTCGGAGGCGTCACTTGTGCCTCATGTAACCTTTCGCGAGGACGCAGCCTGAAGAGAGACTACCGGTACAGTGGCTCGAACTACTACTGTAAGGATCCTTAGAATGTTAGAATGCATATGCATACACGTTGATTGCATCAAATCACGCATCCTGTTGTTCTGAACTATCAACACGAGGACTTCATGACCTTGAGTGAACTATAGCTTACAGCACACTGTGGACGTCAACAAATGAAGATCTACAGCCCAACGCCCAGATGATAGGAGCCTTGCACTGTGTCTGTCCACGCCACACATTATAATACTGTTTCTGAAGGTTTGCTCTAATTCGCTCTTGTCCTGGCGACCTCCAGACAAACCTCTCCCGAGTTTGCATGCATCGACCACATTCTGACCAGGATTTTTGTGTAGATTCGTATGCTGTAGCCTGCAGCAATCCATCGTAATGTTGGAGGGTACATACTAGCAGTTTGAGGGTATGAATGTTACCGTATCCAACCATTTGTACACAGATTGCCAGTCAGGTAGTGTATACTTGTCACCACCAGTGCGAACAGAAACCTGAGAGGTAAGAGGTGTGTCCATGTAGGTGTTTGCCGCTCCTGCTGCTCACAAGAGATCGAGGTCGCACTTGCCATTGAAGCGTGCAAACACCTTGCACAAGGTGTGCAAGGTGTGCAGTTTGTCCCCGTCTCTGGTATTGTAGTTTGACAATGACTTGACATTAATATCATCACTCAATGAGTCACCTCAACGAGTCCAACGAGACCTCACCGAGAACACCACAAAACCGTAAATAAAAGAGGAAGAGGAGATGCGAACAAGCCACAAATTCCAGCACTTTTCAGCAAGTGTCTTTGTATCTCTTTTCAGCTGATGGAAAGCGTCTCAACTGAGTACCACTCGGTCCAGCCACTCAGTCCAGCGACGGTGTACCCACCAGTTTATGAAGAAGGCTTTGACTGAAGCCATTGGATCGAACAATGCCGTGGTATGTAATGGTCGCGCATATGGTGAGGTTGCAACGGGAATGTATGTGAATGCAGTTAAAGTGTTGAGAGTTGTGTGAGTCTATTCAGATTCGTTCGAGCAAACAAAAGATGGGCAATCGGAGGCCTGAAACGCATTTGGGTTAGCAAGGGCAGGCGTTCATTATTATTGCAGTCTCGGCACCAGAGCGGGGCTACTTTTTATGGTAGCAGTTTGGAAAATCCTGGACCGCTTTTAATAAAATCCAGAGATCCTGGAGCATTCGTGGCTTGTGTGCACTGGAGTCGCGCTTCAGCTTTTCCCATCCTCGTGGCTAAACTTGCTGCTGCGCGTGAGTTTTTTTTCCTTCTCTTTAAGGAATCGACCAAGCACATCGAACGTGACCATGAAGATTCAAATCGTGGAGCTCATACACTACGTGTACTTGCCAGAGCATAAAGGATAAAGAGACAAAACGCATCGAGCACAAATAAGGGAATGGGTACAGAAATGAATCGAGATAGCCTCGTTTTGAAAATGTCAATGCTTCTCGAAGGATTGAAGCTGAGCGACTTGGTACAAATAGTTGCTCACTCATGGCAACAATCTAGAGCAATGGAAGACAGCGAGGCTCAAAAGCGATCCACTTGACCTCGGTCGGTTGAGTGAGTCGAGTGAGTGGCTTTGTGTCCAGAACTTAGTCAGCGTTTGTACCCACACGAATGGTCAGCAACTGCCATTTTCGTTGCGCCATGCGATCGAATAGGTCAGACGAGGGGCTCCTTTTTGTTCATAATCCTCCGACATGGAAATGCAGCGTTCGGTATCAACTAATAGAGGTTATCTAACATGGTCATAAAAAGACTCAAGGTAGCGGCAAACAATTTTAGTGCTGATCATTGTTAACGCTGCA
Organism: Globisporangium spinosum; assembly: GCA_023335535.1. Lineage (NCBI taxonomy): Eukaryota > Oomycota > Peronosporomycetes > Pythiales > Pythiaceae > Globisporangium > Globisporangium spinosum. The sequence goes on from JAADVN010000022.1 coordinate 54,572, forward strand.
CAAACGTTTAGCACCGGTAACTCATTCTCAGCAAACCAATCAGAAGCCCATCTTGTTTGACTTCCTTGGTATTGCGAATATATTGTAGCC
>JAADVN010000023.1:0-54155 GCA_023335535.1 Globisporangium spinosum
ATTCAGAACACTTCGGTGGGCGTGTCACTCGCCATCGGTATCGGTCTCCACAACATCCCTGAGGGTATCGCTGTCGCGGCCCCGATCTACTTTGCCACCGGCAGCCGCTGGCGCGGCATCATGTGGTGCTGCATCTCCGCGATGGCTGAGCCGATCGGAGGGCTCATTGCGTGGCTGGCTATCGGTGATGGCATGGACGCAATCTCCGAAGGCGTATTGTTCGGCGTCGTGTGCGGTATCATGGTCTGCATCTGCGTCAAGGAGTTGCTGCCAACCGCCTACAAGTTCGCGCAGGGCGAAACCCATCTGGTGGCTATCGGTTCCTTCGTGGGGATGTTCATCATGGTCACGAGTTTGATTCTATTTGCCTACGCTGGTGTGTAAGGCAAGCAAACAAAGCCACCACCTAGGCACGAACAGTAGGTTAATGGTGACCCTCATCTTGTCAACATTAAAAAAACTCTTAACGTCGATTTGGAGCGATTGGAGCTCTTCATTCCTCACACCCAGCGTTAGGCTACTTTGGACAACGTACTGGCTATTTATTATCTCATGCTTTTCTGTGGCCGAACAGCTTCCTTACAATGCTTCCATCTATCTACATATTTACCACGTGTATTCAATCCAGCCAACGCGACAACATTACATACGATCGTAGTAAAGGAGATATCTGGCCCCAAGCTCGCACGAAACACCCACCCATTCGACAATACGAGAATGCAATCGGATCGGTTGGCACCAAGTCGTAGAGGAGGCGCTTGAAGCTAGCGCATTCTCTGGAAGCCTCTGACCACCAAGCTGGCTACAGTACTGAACTCAGCTTACCTTTCTGCGACAGCAGCTAACAAAGAAGTGAACCAATCACGCGCTTTCTCCGACGGCGACAATAAAGCTGCACCCTGACTCGCAACCACGAGTACACGGCCACCTAAGTAGTCAAAGTGTGTACACACAATCCTCAGCCTCAGAAACCTGACTGTACTGTACTGCACCATATCCCAACCTAGGTGGATTCTAACTCACTTTTAGCTCGCTGTGATCCGATTGGACGGAGAAGTGCGCAGGATGTAATGATGCGAAGCCATTTTTCCCACACCTTTCTTATTTGCCTCATAAACAGAGAAGACGTGTGCCTCATTTCACTTTGCCCACATTGTTCCCATTTGCAAACGTCTAGAAGCAAGGACGCTCTGCGCAAACCGATGAGCATAGTACTAACCCCCAAGTTCGCTCCGAAATACATTATAGAAGTGCCTAAGCTGACCTAGTCTTTTACAGCCACAATTCTTCATGGGGCTATTTGGGCTTCTTAACTGGTCCATACACCTGTAGCCATGTGGGAAGGTAAACCATCAGGTTTTACCATGAAGGTCTCACGAAGGTGCCGCTCATTGGCTGGCGGCTGATCGAAGCGTGCGCTTTCTGCGGCTTGATTGGCGTAAGGCAGTTCGCGCACTGAAATGCCCGTCATAAGTCCAGTGAGTGAGGTTTAGTGCGATCACCAGGGTGAAGAGTCTCCGTTCACACACGAGAAGATCCGGAGGAGCTTTATGCCTCATCCGCTTGCACGAATCTTGACTCAGAGTATCGACAGCGTGGCACGAAAGCGGCTTTCGCACTCCGAAAGATGCCTCTAGAGGCGCCACCCATATCAACAAATGCTATTAGGAGTCAGTCGAACCTTCACAATGAGCGTGTCTCGGGCTCTGGGAGCTCTTGCTGCTCTCTTGCGTCCAGGATATTATCGACACGTGTTCTATCTCGCGGTTCCTGTCGCGCTCGTCTGCACAGTGAGTGTGGTCGGCCTTTATACCCTCCTTCCCATTCTTCAATTTGCACTCCTCTGGACAGTCGGCGATCGTTATCGACATCAAAAAACTTTGCCAAGTTCGTGAATATCCTATTCTTCGACAACAAGCTCGAGACGATGGTGCAAACTGGAACGAGCGTCGGCACCGCGTTCGCGCTCAACTGCGGAGCGGGGTTCGCCACCGTGTTGGGCGGCATGATCATCTTCAGCAAGCGTCTCGTGCACCTCGCGAACCCGCTGAGTCTCGCGGTCGCGCTCAGCATTTCGGCAGGAGTGATGCTGTTCATCTCGCTCGTAGAGATGTTTGGCAAGTCGGTACACTTGCTAACTGAAGGAATCCGGACGCCCGAGATGACGAAAGAGACAGCGAATGGTCACGGATGGCTCGGCGCCACCGGGTGCTTCGCCGCTGGCATCATCCTCATCTACGCCATCGACTTGGTGGTTCACAGCTTTGCGCCGGACACTGCCGTCACAGAGTTGGCAACGCTCGACAACCTTCGTGACTCCTTCGAGCACCGCCAGTTGCAGACATCGAAAGGGCCAGTCTACCTCGAAGCACAAGCGCCAGGCCTCACTGTCCAACTCGACGAGGCAGCTCGTGCGAAGCTCAACCGCATGGGTCTGCTCAGCGCGTTGGCGATCGGCATCCACAACATGCCTGAAGGGGTTGCGACGTACGTCGGCGCGATGCGAAACTCGTCGGTCGGCGCTTCACTGGCTATCGGCATCGGACTTCACAATATCCCCGAGGGTATCGCCGTGGCGACGCCGATCTACTTTGCCACGGGTAGCCGCTGGCGAGGAGTCATGTGGTGCTGTATCTCGGCGGCGGCGGAACCTCTTGGTGGTGTGATCGCGTGGCTGGCGGTGGGCGATGGCATGGACACCACCTCCGAGGGCATCCTCCTCGGCGTCGTCTGCGGAATCATGGTCTGCATCTGCGTCAAGGAGCTCCTGCCAACAGCGTTCAAGTTCGCGCGAGGCAAATACCACTACGTCACGCGCGGGGTCTTCGCGGGCATGTTCATCATGGTCACGAGTCTCATCCTGTTCGCGTACGTCGGGGTCTAAAATGCGAACCGTAAGAGTCGATGTGAAGCAAGCGTGTTGAAAACTGAGGCTTTGTTTTTGTTGTCGCTATCTTAAGTTCGTAACTCCACGCAGTTAATCCTTGAAGAATTGTTCGTGAAGGCAATCGTCCAAAGATGGTCAAAAACTCGTCCAGACCTTCACAACTGTGCCCTTTTAGATCCAACTGAGCAGTAGTTTATACTTTGAGAACTACGCGAAAGGCTGCTCGCGAGGGCTGCAACTGAGTACTGCACTGGAAGTGGCGTCATAATGGCCAACCGCGCACAACAAAGCAGCTGGAAATATCCATGTGTTCTTCCGTTCCAGTTCGCACTCACCACTCACTTGCCCGAGGAATCAGCCAGTATCCCACAATATCGGACGGACGGACCCGACAACTGGGACGGCATTTCTATGAAGAACGCGGATGGAATCGTTGCGCCTGAGTTGAGCAGTACCGGGTATCCAAATGCTGCCACGTCTGCCGAACAGGAACGTCGGAATTGGCCTCGGGGACTCAGTTGGTGCATCCAGATCCTTCATTCTCCACGCTTGCCACGAACGCCAAAGGTATCCTCGGTACTGGTACGAAACTGAACTCGCTCGATGTTTAATCTCTGGCCCCATCCTCTGTATTAATGGTTAATCAGAGCAGTTATTAAGCACGTGTCCTCCGTCGCTCTCATTGGGTACGCACAGTTCGTTTCGTTTACGACTGTCACTGTGGGAAGTCGTAGTTCAGCATCAGCGTGACTTTCGCGTTCTTATACCCCCAGAACGCAACGGAGAAGCAACGAACGCCTCTATTAAGCCCAAGCTTGATCTCAACGATGGGTCCTAATGCGAGGAGCGAGAAGCTCCACATGAGATCCCACACCGTATCTTGACTAACGTCAAGAGCGGCAACTGCAACATGTATCCAGGCTGAGCAAACTCCAGTTGGCCGGGATTGGACAGAGCTCAGCGATTCAGTCCTGAACACACATAGATAATATAACCTTAGAGCGCACTGGATCTTGGCACTGGTGTGCTGTTCCTTGTCGACTTTGCAGCAGCGGTGGCGGACCTCGCGAAATCCTTCCTCCTCATCTCTCACTTTCAAATTCACATCCTCTTGTGCATTTGATTAGCAACTCAAGTCAACTTACTCCCAGAGTCGTCACCTCTCAAGCCTCTTTCTTCAATCGACAACAATGGTCCAAACTGGAAGCGAAGTCGGTGTCGCCTTCGCCCTGAACTTCGCGGCCGGTTTCGCCACCGTGCTCGGCGGTATGGTCGTCTTCAGCAAGCGTCTTGTGCACCTTGCGAACCCAGCGAGTCTCGCGATCGCGCTCAGTATCTCGTCCGGCGTGATGCTCTTCATCTCGTTTGTTGAGATCTTCGGCGAGTCCGTGCACCTTCTGACCGAGGGTCTTCGGACTGAAGAAATGACGGAGGACACCGCCAATGGTCACGGCTGGCTCGCCGCTACTGGGTGCTTCCTTGCCGGTATCCTGCTTATCTACGGCATCGACATGATCGTCCACAAGTTTGCGCCTGAAACCGATGCCACTGAGATCGAGCACCTCGAAGACCTCCGCGCGTCGTTTGACCAGAACGAACAAGGCAAATCCCCGGGTTTCATCGAGTCCCAGACCCCTGGACTTGCTCTTAAGCTGAACGAAGACGCGCGAGAGAAGCTCAACCGCATGGGTCTCTTGAGCGCGTTGGCGATCGGTATCCACAACTTGCCGGAAGGTATTGCTACTTACGTCGGCGCGATGCAGAACAACTCGGTCGGTGTGTCGCTCGCCATCGGTATTGGTCTCCACAACATCCCTGAGGGTATCGCTGTCGCGGCTCCGATCTACTTTGCCACCGGCAGCCGCTGGCGCGGAATCATGTGGTGCTGCGTGTCTGCTTTCGCTGAGCCAGTTGGCGGACTCATCGCGTGGGTGGCTATCGGCGACGGCATGGACCCAGTCTCTGAAGGTATCCTGTTCGGCCTCGTGTGCGGTATCATGGTCTGCATCTGCGTCAAGGAGCTGCTGCCAACCGCCTACAAGTTCGCACAGGGCCAGACGCAGTTGGTGGCGCTCGGCATGTTCACTGGCATGTTCATCATGGTCACGAGTTTGATCCTGTTTGCGTACGCTGGCGTGTAGATACGTAAATTCAAAGCCAGTACCACAAGCTCCAAGAGGGAAGACTGGAGCGATAGCAGCTCCAGCATTCTCTCGTTAGCAGCGCTCTTGGTACCAAACTTACTTTGCGCTTTCCTTTCCTAGCTGCAGGTGGTAGCTTTGCTGTCATCTTCATACATAACAACAAAACAATGAAATACCAACAAACACGTGCGTATATTACTCAAGTTCACCCCTGTTGTGTTCAGATGCGCTTGTTGTAACTGGCACTGTACCCGGTATTGGCAGATCATTTCATCACAAAACAAGATAGTATCGAACAAAAAGCATATCATGTGTGAGCAAAAAAAAGAGCATTATCTGAAGTGTCCACCAATGGGGAACACTCTAAAGTGACCGTGATTATGAAAGTGTTGGATTATATGGGAAAGTGGTGTGTAAATATGAAGTATAGCAGCAGCTTGAATAAAATAAAAATAACCCCTCATGGCTCTGTGTAATGTGAAAGATGAATGCGCTGTAGGGAGAGAAAATAGCTGCTGCAGCTGCTGGTAGGGTCTTGTCTTCTTCTGGCTCACACGCCAGCGTAGGCGAACAAGATCAAACTGAGCGCCATGATGAACATGCCGCCGTACGCATCAAACGTCACCACGTGGTCCTTTCCCTTCGCGAAACGGTACGCCGTCGGGAGCAGCTCCTTCATAACGATGCAGACCATGATGCCGCACACAAAGCCGAACAGGATGCCTTCCGAGATCGGGTCCATACTGTCGCCGATCGCAAGCCAAGCGATGACACCACCTAGAGGCTCAACAAGCGCGGAGATGACGCGCCAGAAGATCCCGCGAGCGCGACTGCCAGTAGCAAAGTAGATCAGCGCCGCGACCGCGATGCCCTCGAGAATGTTGTGGAGACCGATGCCGATAGCGAGGCAGAAGCCCACCGATGGGTCCTGAGCAGCGCCGACGTACGCCGCAATTCCTTCCGGCATGTTGTGGATACCAATAGCGAGCGCGCTGAGTACACCCATGCGCTGCAGTGTTTGCTTGTGCTTGTCGGCCAGCTTCTTTGCCTCTCTCTCCGCATCCGTCTCCTTCGTCGCCTGGGCTATCTTGTACTCCTCGGCTTTCGTCTCCGCGGGGATCACGACGTGTCCTTGAAGGGCATTCAGCTGATCATCAACGGCCACATTCTCCAGGCTTTCCTCGCTCGCATGGGCGTCGGGCTGATCTTGTGGACAATCGCGTTGACGACGTAGATGACGATGATGCCGCCAGCGAAGCACGTGGTCGCAAGTAACCAGCCGCGACTGTGCGCGGTTTTCTCTGAGATGCTCGGGTACTTCTTCTTGATGCCCGTGGTGAAGAGATGCACAGGCTCGCCGAAAATCTCGACGAACGAGGTGAAGAGCATCACGCCAGCCGAGATGGAGAGCGCGATCGCCAAGCTCACCGGGTTGGCCAAGTGCACGAGTCGCTTGCTGGAGATGACGCACTCACCGAGAACCGTCGCGAATCCAGCAGCGAATGTTAGCGCGAAGGCGGCGGAGACGCTGTGGACAGCCCGGATCCTCATGATTGGCGCGGCTTGAGCTCTGATGGTGATGTGGAAAGGGTGTAGAAAGACTTCTGGAGGCTGGATCGAAGTGGCTGAGAGACAGCCAAATCGAGAGCGAGCAAGGCAGCACCACTTTTAGCAGCGAGCGCAGATGACAAGCGCCTCCGAGCAGGCGTTCAGAGCTAGGACGGAGGGAGCTCTCGCTCTTTCCATTGATTTGGGGTTCTTTTTGCCTTGAATACGATAAAGTAGGCCAAAGGAGAGCGAAACCTTGGGCTTGCCTATAAAAACGCAAGCGATCTGAGAAGCAGCTGAGCTCCCTTCTCCATTCTCTGTGAAACGGATCGCGAGCGTAGAGCTCCACACAAAACACAGCAGATCATTGTATGTCAGCATGTGCCTCGGCTCGCCTACTCTATTGGATACTGCACGGCTTCTTTGGTCGAGAGGCACGTGGCTGACGCCAATCGCGGCATTGCGGTGACCCAACCTGAGCGAATCTGCTTGAAATAACTCTCAATGGTTAGAAAAGGATCAGTTAGCTGACTTACCAGCTAAATATTTAATATGAGACTAACCGAGAGAGGAAACGACTGGCACCACGCCACTGACAAAGCTTGATTGGCCTGGGGCTTGTATCAAGTCGAGTAAGAAGGCTTCGCTGGATTAAGAAAGATCCCAAGTGTATTCTTGTCAGATCCCGTGGTTTTCACGAGATGCTAATAAGAGGTTCTTGCAACCTGCCTTGCTCGACCAACACACTGATCATTTGGTTTCTTACTCCGGTACGAGACTTGACACTGACTCAGCTGGCCAACTGCAGGTTCAATGGTGATTGACCACCCTCTTTCGCACCAGCTTGGTGCATTGTGCACTGCCGTAACTAAGTAGTCACACTCGCGGGACTTGCGTTCATCTGGGACACTTTGAATTGTGCACTTCCCCGTCGTTTGTGGCTCGCTATCCATTGCGTCAAAGTGAGGAAGCAACCTGGAGATGTTCTACGCCTACGTGCACAGCGGAGTGGTAGTAGCCAACGCTGTGGGCCGAGAATGAAAGCAAGGGCTGGCTGGGTATTTGAAATGCCAGAAGTTTCCCATTATTGTAGATTGTCTTCGGTTTGTGCTTTTAATTACAGCTCATGCTGTACAATTCTGCTGTGTGGTTATACAGTATACGTTTGCTCCTCACGTAAACACTCGTCTCATTGGCTCAAAATATCCTTATTTTCAACAAATCAGATCGGAAAAGAGCTTTTCGTCAGCTGTTTCTTGATGAGTGTTATTTAAGGTTGCCTAGATTTTTCTAATTTAGGTACATCCGAGCACGCAATAGGGTGAGGTGATTGGTGGAAATTTTATGCAGCCAATTATTTTATTGAAAAGGAGAAAAAAGCTGATTGATCGAGCGCCATTTTGTCCTTGTTTCATACAAACAGCAAGTGAACATGACGGACCCAAAATACAAGATTGAGCGTGTCTCTGTTGACTTGCTGTTTGTATGAAACAAGGACAGCGCTGCATATATAAGGACACTCGGATTACAGACGTGATCTTTCGCTGTTGACGAGTGTGATTGCGTGTCAAAGAGAACAAGAGGAGATCTTCATTCCCCAACATCAAGCAGCAGAGCCAAGAAGAGGAAGCCCCAAGGCCACACGCCCGCACGCCCACGCACTCAACCATGCAGCTCGCCTTCTCGTGGCTCGTCGCGGCGGTGCTCGCGGCGCTCGCGCTCTTCTCGGCAGACGCCGCCAGCCCGCGCGGCCCGATCATCGGCGTGTTCGCACACCCGGCCGCCAAGCACGGCGAGTACATCGCGGCGTCGTACGTCAAGTGGGTCGAGATGGGCGGCGGCCGCGTCGTCCCGATCCCATACACGGCGCCGACAGAGTACATCCGCGAGCTCGTGCCGCAGCTCAACGGCCTGCTCTTCCCCGGCGGCGCCGCGACGGTCAACGACCGCGCCGAGCTGCTCTTCAAGCTCGCGCTCGAGCTGAACGACAACGGCACGTACTTCCCCGTCTGGGCGACGTGTCTGGGCTTCGAGTGGCTCGTGCAGCTGACCACGGGCGACCTCAGCTCGCTCGACAACGGCCTCGACTCGAACAACATCACGCTCCCGCTCAACTTCACGGACGCCGCGCCAGCGAGTCGCCTCTTTGGCAGCGCCAACAAGGAGTTGTACGGATGGCTCGCCGAGAAGCCCATCACGATGAACAACCACGAGCAGGGTATCGGTGTCGAGCGCTTCAAGACGTTCCCGAAGCTCGTGGACTTTTACACCGTGCTGTCGACCAACTACGACCGCAAGGGCTTCCACTTTGTGTCGGCGTACGAAGCCAAGAAGTACCCGGTGTACGCCGTGCAGTTCCACCCGGAGAAGGTGAGCTTCGAGTACGGCGAGTACCCGGACGGCTCGCCGTACGAAGTGATCGACCACTCGTTCGAGGCGGTCACATCGGGCCAGTACTTTGCCAACTTCTTCATCAACGAAGCGCGCAAGAACGACCTCAAGTTTGCGGACGCCAAGTTCGAGCAGAAGGCGCTCATCTACAACTACCAGACGTCCACGTTCACGGCGCCGGGCTTTGTCGAGTCGTACCTCTTTAAGCACGACGTCAAGAAGGACTTCTGGCTCGTCCAGTAGGCGAAAAGCGCATTATAAACCAAATACAAGTACACTCGCGCTTTTGGCGGCTAAAGCGCCAGGGACAATTATCAAAAGACAGCAATGATGTACACATACGGTGTATGCGTGGATTTCTTATTTCGCTCATTCGGCTTAAAACACTTCCGTGAGCACGAACGAGACGCTCTCTGGATGGTCTCGCGCGACCAATTTGATCTCAAACTGGCCCGGCACGAGCGTGATGTCGTCGCCCGGCTCTAGGTGCTTCTCGTCCGCGAGCACGTCCGAGTCCTTCGCCGGGTTGAAGATCGTCACGACGCACTCGTCCAGCGCCACGAGCACCGCGCTCGTGGGCAGTGTGAGCGAGATCTCCTCCGTGTCCAGCGTCAACAGCGCCAGGCGGTACACGCGGCACTCGAGCGAGTCGTTGACACAGTGCACGCCACGCGCAACGTGCTGCGGGACGTCGTCGTGCGGTGCGATCAGGTGCTTCTCCTTGAGCAGCTCCACTTCGATGATGAACAGCGGCTTGTCGAGCGCGTGCACCACGTGGATGAGCTTGTCCTCCGAGTGGTCTCGACAGAACACGTCGCCCTTGCTCTTCATGAGCGCGCGCTGGTCGCTGCCGACGGGCTGCTCGGCCGCGCTCAGGTCCTGGATGCAGATGTACACGCTGTACTTGAGGTGCTGGTGCCAGAGACACGTCGTGTGCACCGGGAACTGTACGCACACGAGGCGCACGGTGTCGCTCTTCCAGCGCTGGCGGTACATCGGCTCCTGCTCCACTGGCACGAAGGTGGCCGCGTCGTTCTTCGCTGCCAGAGCTGCTGGTGCTGGAGCTTTCTCTTCGTCTCGTGGGTCGGTCATGCTGGTGCTGTTGCTTGTGCTGTTGCTTGTGCTATTGCTGCTGGTGAACTCTCCTGTTGCTTGGGCGTTGCTCTGTTTGAATCTGCTTGGGCTGTGCCAGTTTGTCAGTTTGCTTTCGATCACGTCTGAGATGAATTGCGCATCTAGCAGGATAATTACCGGTAGACATCGATATCAAATCGGTCAATTGGGATAATGTCGCATTTCGCCGGTAAGATATCGGTATTTTGACGGACTTTTTGCATGAACAGACATACCTATTGCTGGTTTGTATCAATGCGGACAGATGCTGCATGGGTTCGCATCTTGATTGACGGCGTGAAGTTATGCGGGACTCTTCTCGTACATGAATGGGTCCATTGCGCTGAACCTACCTCGTGCTGTTGAAGGAAAAGACAACCCGTGATCTTAACACTGCCTTATTAGCTGAAGGCTGAAAGGTTATCTTGGGCAAGGCGCCAATTCTTCCAATGATGGGGAGGTTGGTTCACGACTACAAAGTTCCCTACGACGCGCCTTGACTGGTGGGTGCAGATCTCGGCATGAGACTTCATATGCCGTGACTCTCACTGCCCAGCAGCTAGAGTGTACACACTTGTGAAGCCTCGTCCCGCTGTGTAGGTGGCTTCTGGCTATTCCTGTAGTTTCGCAATTATAGCAACTGGTCTTCCGCCGCTCGATACTTGCCTAACTGGTTGGTTGAAACCCCTCTCCACGCCTTTGACTTCAACTTCGACTGTCTGGACGAAGCTCACGCGCCGCCAGAACTGTTCTGGTCTCCCTCTCTATCTATCTTTACCCCCAAGATAGGCTCTATCTTTATTTTTGATGCACTTTGTGTTCCCCTCCTTCACGTAGAGTCTCAATCGCCTTTGGCTTCTAGCTACTCCATTCGCGCTTCGCGCTCGACGTCCAAAGGCCAGCGCTCCGAACTACCCCGAACTCTCCAGTGTACCGTCATGGCAGGCGACGGGTTGCCAACGCAAGCCATCAAGCATGCCGGGATGAGTTTCAAGGTCCAGCCGCACGGGGAACAACCAGGCGGTCGACCTATGAAGAAGATCACGATGTTCCAGCTCTTCCAGCTGGCTCGGCGTCTCGCGGTGTTTGCTGCCGCAGTTATGCACATTTACACCTCGATCGCCGCGTCCGCAGCGCCGATTCACATCCTCAGCAGTACCGCCAAGCCCTCGATGAACTTCACGCCCGACACGATGGACCTGACCGGCAAGTACATGGGCGGCAGCGCTGTCCGTCGCAGCCCGCTGCTTGTGGACGTGCTGGGCGACGCGACGACCCTCCCCCCCCGGAACGGCACGGTGTACTTGGAGTTGAACTCCGTCGCGTCGTTCGTCAACTGCTCGACACCGCTGTTCAGCAACCGCGTGTATGGCGACACCTTTCTGCGCACTTTGCTGAGCGCTTTCGTTCGTAACGCAAGCTACAACCTCACGTCCCTCGCTGCAAGGAGCTGGTTGTGCCCATCGTGGACTGCTCGTCGACTCGCCTCGTAGCGGGGGACGCCACTGCTGCACGGCTCTTCTACCTCATGCGCAACAAGACGGACACGGAGAGCGTGTACCTCCTCATGCTCTCGTTCTCCATGCAGGACTACGCGATCCCCAAGCAGATCCAGAACGGTCTCGGCGGCATCGCGTCGATCACGCGGATCAGCGGCATGAATGCGAGCTCCGTGACCCGCTACTTCGCTGTGGCGCAAGGATATCCGTTCGGAGCGCTCAAGTTCCAGGTCTACGTGCACTTGGGGTACACCTCGAAGTACTTTTGGCGCCTAGAGAGCATCCCCGCGATCGTGATCGCCGAGGCCCCAAATGAAGTGGTGACAGCACGCCGAACCGGGTTCTACATCAACATGGAGACCGGCCAGTCGAACGTGAAGAACAAGCACTGGGCTCTCGACCCGACGCCGCTCGACGCGATCTCCAAGTGGCGCTGGAAGGGCGGCGCAGTACTCCGCGACACCTGGGCTTGGGTGCACTGCATCCACTTCTGGTTCGGCGTGCGGACGATCGTGAGTCTCGTGGTGCTCTACATTGTCATGTACCACAACTTCCGACAGGGCAAGATCTGGATCGGCAGCGCCTTCGCGCCGATCTCTAATGCGCTGCTGCTACGAGGCGCGCTCGTGTTCATCTCGTGGCACATCGACGAGTACTGGACGCTCAAGGAGTTCTATCTCGCGAACGGGAACGACCTCACGAGCGACCAAATAGTCTACATCCACCCGGCGCTCATGCACACCGACCTCGTCAACGTCTAGATGAGCTTCGTCACGGTGCTCAGATACATCTTCCGCGAGCGCATCGATCCGTCGCTGGTACTGTTTGAGGTTGGCTTCTAGACCGCTTGATGGTCTCGCGCTGGATCCCCGCGATGAAGACTGCGATCATTGATTTTGCGAACATGGACTACAATCTCAGACAGATCCAAGTCAACGAGGTGCTCGCGGACATCTCGCCCATGCGGCTCTGGACGATCCACCGACTCACAGTGAACGCCAAGGTGTTCATCGCGTCGTCTATGTTCCCCGTGCTGATCACGCTCGTGGGCGTGCTCTTCTACATCCTGTGCCGCAAGATCTACCGATGGCACTACCCCGAGAAGGTGTATATGCAGACGATGACCGAGCCGTCGACGAACGAGAAGCAGGTGCAGCAGCAGAAGCTCTCGCTCACGCTCTTTGAAATCGTGACCGGCGCCGCGCTGCAGGCCAAGTTCGGCATCATCAGCGACTACGACAACTTTGTCTACTTCAAGGGACTCAAGTACGCCTCGGCTGACGGTATTTACTGCAACGGCTTCGTGATAGCGAACGACAGGTTCCTGCTCGCGACCGAGGATATTCTGACGATCGTGCTGATGAAAGTGCTGCATACGCGCCTGTGCAACGTGTACACGTACGAAGTGGACGGCAGCAAGCTCAAGCAGACCGCGCAGCTCGTGTACCCGCACACGATCGCCTGGAAGGAGCTGCTCAAGCTCAACGTGAGCATCCTGTCCTGAGCAGCAGCCCAAGCGATGCGGAGCTGCCCGGTATTGTTCTCTTTCTTCACGGCTCGACGGTTTGGATATGGATACGCTTGGGATATTATTTCGAGATGTTATTTCGGGATACATCCCGAATACAAAGCGCTTCCAAATTACTTTGAACGTTTCGTACCCGAATAATTGACACGTACACTGTACACTGTGTACTTCTCGTCTCACACTGCAGTACATACAGTGTACTGTGTCAATTGAGCTAACGGTGCCTTTGGTACACTGTGTGTATCCCTCAATCAATTTTTGGAATCCATTTTCAGGGTTTTCAGAACCTTTTTGCGTTAAATACTCGAGCGCTGATTGGTCGGCGAGAGCAGCTGCAAAAGTATCCGGACATAAACAGAGCAGGCTGTCACACGTCACAGATCCGCAACAAGTGCACGCGTGCAAGTCTCAGATCTGCAAAACGTACGCGTAGCATCCGTACAAATCCGCGCTTTTTCCCCGAATCCGCTCAATATCCGCTCGAACGCCCGTTAGGCGATATATCAACTAAGAGAATTTGTCTTTTGTGGCTTCACTGGCCCGTTGCTGCGCTCGTCCCAGAAAACAGAAACCTGGTTCACAAGTCCAGTCAGGCTGGCCTCACTCACAATTAATGGCGTCGAGCTCGTTCACACTCACTCGGCCACATCCACTTCGAGCTCATTTCCATACGAGTCGGCTTGCTCTTGCTCCTTCTTCTGTCCATCAAAGCAGCGCGATTGATTCCCAAGCTCTCATCGTTTCGCCCAAACTCCTCATGTACAGAACGTTAATGCATGGAGCGGCAACAAGCACGCCATCTGTCTTTGGCCACTGCAAGTCCACTGGAGCATCTGCTGCGAACTGTGGTGTGTGTGTGGGGGGGGGGTCATCTGCTGCTTTCCCCTGACACATACACACACGCGCGCGGACGCTATGTGGCAGGTCGTCGTCGGTGCTCGAGCATTTATTCAGCTTCGGTCGCAGCATTTGCTGACTTCGAAAATGATCACCAAATGATCATTTTCGTGCTCCTTAGCTCAGCATTCGCTAGGAGATTGTGTGGTGCGCACAGTGTTCCACATATCAAAACAGAAGGGATGGATTTTTGCCCATCTCCGCAAACACTCATTTATTGTCCGGACAACTTTTGCTCTCTCGTTCGAGACCTCCCACCAAATATCCCTTACCAAATGCATATTCTCAGCTTACCAGGTATAAACAGGATCCATGTCACCTTTGTCCAGCTATGTGTACAATCCATTCATCAAAACAAACAGGTACTGGACCCGTCCAATGCACCTTTGCACCGCTCTCCTCATCTCGCACGCGACGGAATGGAAAAAACAGCATCCTGATTTTTTGTTCTCGCAGCCGGCCATTTCCAGCCGCGCGCGCCATTCCCGCTCGCTCACACGCGCTCACTCGGCCGCTCTTGCTCATTCGCCAAGAAGCTCCGCCCCCCGCACATCAGCTCGCCCTCCAGAAGCGCACCCTACCCCACACCACCACAACACACATCCACACATTCTATCATGTCGTCCAAGACCCAGCCAGAGGAGCACGAGGTGCTGTCCGCAATCGAGAACGTGCTGGCACAGAACCCGGAGTTCGGCGTCAAGCGCGTGTCCGTGGTGCTCAAGGAGCAGAACCCGGAGTGGGCGCTGAGCGAGAAGCGTGTGACCAAGCTGCTGAAGAAGCACAAGTCGGTCAAGATCACGCTCGACGGCGGCGATTCGGACTCGACGAGCGACGACTCGCCCAAGGCCGCCGCGCCGTCCCCGTGGAACGTGGCGCCGACCGCCGCCCCCGCTGCGCATGACCCGTGGAACAGCACGGTGGTGGTGGAGTCTGCGACCTCGGCGTTCAACGCGGTGACCGAGGCGGCCACCAAGGCGGTGGAGACCGCGTCCTCGGCGTTCAATGTCGAACCGGTGTCCGAGCCAACCCCGGTGGTCCACAACCCGTGGAACACGGCCCCTGTGCACGACAAGACGTTCACGGAGACCGTCAAGGAGCACGCGACCGCGGCCGTGGAGCAAGTGAAGGAGACCACGTCGAAAGTGGTTGCGGCGACCCCGGGCTTCGTCGAGGATGCCAAGCACGCAGTGGTCGATGCGGCTGAGAAGGTGCACGACAAGGCCGAGGACGTTGTGGACGACATCAAGGACGACGCCCCTGGTTTCTTTGAGAAGATGAAGGACGCCGCTGAAGACGCCGTCGAGTCCATCAAGGACACCGCCGAGGACGTCGCAGAGAAGGTGAAGGACACCGCCGAGGACGCTGTGGAGAAGGTCAAGGAAGCCACGTCGTCTGCGCCATCGCCGTGGAACGCCACGCCAGTGGAGACTGTGGCGTTCGTCGCGGAGCCAGTGAAGGAGATCGTGGTCCCGGTCGCTGCGCCAGTGGTGGTCGAGGAGCCAAAGAAGGAGGCGTGGAACTTCACGCCAGTGAAGGAGGAGGCCGCGAAGATCGCCGAGAACCTCGAGGAGAGCGCCAAGTCGACTATCGAGAAGATCGAGGACGCCGCGAGCGCTGCCTCGGAGAAGGTCAAGGAGGAGGCCGCTGCCGCCGTGGTGGTAATCAAGAAGGCCGAGTCTGCGGTCGAGGACAAGCTCGCCGAGGCGAAGGTCGCGGCGGAGAGCCTGGTCGGCTACGACAGCGCCAGTGTGGCGCCAAAGAAGGACAAGCGTCCAACCGCAGAGAAGGAGGTCGAAGGCTCGGCGTGCGGTGGATGTACCCAAATGTGCTCCATCATGTAAGGGAGACGGAAAGGAAGATTGCATTCTGTCCGTCTGTCCATCTCTTCTTACTCCACACAGCCATAGCCAACCAGCTCCAATGCATCCGCTGCGCCTGTTCTCCTGCTGCTGGGTTTTTGTCGATCGATCGTGAGCCAAGACAAAGCCTGTCGTTCGTAGACGCCTTTGCGCTATCTCATCACCTCCTCGTATCCCCCCGGTAATTAATTATATGCAAATGCATTGAATTGATGGTATGGTCTTTGTCGAGTCTCGATTGATTGGCGTATTTGTTCAATTACAGGCTGTTGCTATCGTTCTTGACCTCGTCGCTGGCGCGTTCGACTAGGAGCAGCGCATGTGCGGCCCCCATTGCCACGCGCCTGCAGATCTGTCGGTCCTGCGTGAGCGTTCCCCAAGCAGTTCGGCTTGGAACAGATCGTTTTTTGCCTCTTCCCCACTTGTGCAAGTCCCCATTCGCACAGAGCACGAGCGTGGCGCGCGAGCCACAGGAGAGGTCGACTGCTCTGTGTCCTAGGTCCGCGTCAAAGTAGTTGTCAGCGGCTACAACGCGAGGCAGCGCTTGGGTCGTCACTGCGTCTCCATGGCCCTTGTGTACAACGAGGTATTGTCGACATTAGAACGAGCTCTTCCAAGGTGAATATAGTGTTGGCAAAACATGCGGTGATAGCGTACCAGTTGGCCGTCGCGTCCCCACCCCCACGTGTAGATGTCCCCAGCCGCAGTGCGTGCTGCCGCGTGCCAGTTCCCACATGCGACCTGGACGATCGGACCACCGCAACTCGCGTCCAAGCCGCTGAGTGCGTCCACTGCAAGCGGTCGGTTCTGGTTCTGAGTCGATCCGTGGCCAAGCTGGTGGTAGAGCCCCCAGCCAAAAGTGAACAGCTCGCCAGTCGCAGTCAGGATAGCACTATGAGCCCAGCCCGCAGCGACGGACGAAACTTGTAGATGAGGAGAAGGCAAGCGCGCAAGAGCTGGCGAGGCGTGAGTTTCTGCTTCAGAGCCAATGCCCAGCTGTCCGTGCGTGTTGTCGCCCCAGCTCCACACGCGGCAGTCCGAGTCGAGAGCCAGCGAGTGCATCCCGCCGCCCGTGACATCGGTCACCCGCACGGCTTCTGGGAATTCGACCAACACAGGCTTTGAGACGACTTCACTGGTGCTTGGAGACGCTTGGTGGTGGCGATTCCAGCCCCACGCGTACAGATTTCCTGTGAGACACATACACACAAAGAATCGAAGCAGCGTGTTGGGCCATCATCGAGCCAATGATTGTGTCAGCACAATAACAAAACAGCATCCACCAGTTTTCTTCACCTTGTTGGGAAATGGCGAGCACGTGATTCGTCCCGCATGCGACTTTAAAGCACTTCTCTGGGGCTGCAAGTTGTGTAGGGAGCACTAGCGCTCGCGTATGTGTGGCCGATTTGGCGGATGTTACCGCTGAAGAAGAAAAAGAAGAAGAGCTGGTGGCATCGGTGCCATTCGCCTCTGAGGTGTCGTCTGGCTCGGTCAACTCTCCGTAGAAGCCGCTTCCCCATCCGATAACCGCGCCGCTTTCATCAACGCCGATGGAGAAACAGTCTCCGCCGTCGATCGATATAAACTGCGTGCGTTCGGGCGCGGCGCATTCGCCAAAGAACTGCTCAATCGCCACCTCATCATCAGCAAGACAAACGCACTCCATTCGGAATAGACCGACGTCAAACAAAATGATTCCTCTTTTGATTGGCATGACATCAGATGGCTGAGTCAGGGAAAGAATCAGGTCGGCGCATTTGATTCGAATGGATCAGATATGAGTCTGATTTCGATCTTTCTGATCCCATCATCGGACATCTTTCCTTCTCGAATGCTTTGATAAACGGGAACACCAAGAAGAGCAAGACGAGAGCCAAGTATGCAGCACTGCCACGACGAGCACGCGAGCCACGGCGGTCACGACCACAGCCATGACCATGACCACAGCCACGACGTGGAGGACGCCGAGGGGGACTCGCTCTTCCCCTACATCGACACGAGCAAGCTGCGCGTGCTGAACGCCGAGGACCCGTCCTGTGTGGCTCACCCGTTCAAGGCGTTCCACGACCGCCACGACCGCACGCGCTTCCTGAGCAGCAACGAGGACGACCCGGAGATCATCATCTACGTCCCGTACGTGCTTTACATACGCCATAGTGATGATAATGTGCGTGATAGTATGGCTGATAGTGGGGACGTATGTATGTGTATCACAATATGTCCAGGTTCACGGAGGCGGTGAGCATCAAGTCGATTTGCATCTCAGGCGGAGAAGACGGATCTCACCCAAAGGAGGTCAAGCTGTACGCTACACCCTGCAACTGTACTTTTGCATTTAGAGCCATGCAATGTGTCGATGTGGACTCACAGCAAATGGATTTGTATTTGTCGTGTGCAGGTTTGCGAACCGCGACGACATTGACTTCACGAATGCGAGCGAACTGCCGGCACAGCAAAAACTGGAGCTCGTGGAGGATTTCACAGCGAGCATCGACTACCCTCTGCAGTGCGTTTTGCTGTGTGGCTTTGTTGTGGGAATGTCGTTAGTGCAAGTTGGGCATTTCATAACCAAATGTTGAACTCTCCTATGGCTACCATAGGATTCGCAAGTTCCAGGGCGTGAGCAGCATTACGCTGTTCGTGCAGGACAACTACGGCGGAGACGACTCGCGCATTTATTACATCGGGCTCAAGGGCGAAAGCAAAAAGGTGAGTGTCCGCTGCATTTATTCGTTCACGCTCTGATTCAGATACCGGTAACGATAGTCTGATCCATGTCGTTCCTTTTTTTGTTAGTGGCGCCATGGAGTGGTCGAAGCAGTCTATGAGAGCCGACCGCAGGCTGCAGACCACAAGGTCTCGGGACTCACCAGTACCAACAACTCGTTAAGTTAGGGCACTTCGCTAAGGAAGCCGAGCAAAAGAGACTTGAAGCACATCAGCCAAACATGATGAAGTCGAGAGCTATTCATTCAATGCATCATCTTGCTGTTGCTTTGTCTTCTGAAACCGGCGCAGCGCCTGCTCTGCGAGCGCTGCTTTCCGCTCTTCTTCGATGCGCTTCTGCTCAAAACCGCTGAGCATGTCGCGCAACTCTTGCGCGAGATCTCCGCTCTGCTCCTTCTTCTCTTCGTCCTTTTCTTCCTCCGAGTGCTCATTGTAATCTGGAATTTCGTCGCAATTTGGGGTCACAACCTGAGAAGTAAGGTGGTGGTGGCGGCTTGCCCTTCGTTTTGATTCTGCAAACGAATTCGCCAAATCCAGTTCTCCATCCGTGCCTTCTTGCTCTTCTATTGCCTGTGACTCGGAGGCCGAAATGCCCAGTCGTTGGAACCCAAGGCTTGCTTCTCGCAGATCGCGCTCGACTTGTGAGCCACTGCCGCCGTACTGTGTGTGGCTTTCATGCAGTTGACTCATTCGCTTTGTTCGCTTTGCATCCGGCGTGGAGCATTCCGATGGACTGTCGATGAACGATTCCCAGTTGAAAAAGCTCGAGCTGCTGGCATTACTGGCTTCATCAGTATCTTCATCTTCATTTCCGTACGTGACTTCTTCGTCTCCATCATCTTTAGCTGTTTGTGCAGCTTGGACTGCGAGGCTTCTATCAGCACTTCGATGACTCTGGCTTCCTAAGAACAACCGCCTTGCAGCACCCGATCGGTTGCTTCCTGCTCTCGACACAGACATAGATGAAGAAGACTCGGAAAGTTGACTGCGCGACAACGACGAGCCAACGCCATACTCTGCTTCGTCTTCTTCAAGCGAAATATTGGACCCACCGTTGATACTCTCGCGCCACTCGGTGTCGATCGGAAGCGAAATGTCCATTACTCCATCTTGCGCTCTTGTAGGCAAAGCGGACGATCGGGTGACAGCAGCAGTCAGTTTTGGTAGGGAAGACTGCTGGCGAGTGTCTCGCAACAGCAGCATCTCGCTCTTATTCTTCTGTAGTTCTTGCCTCAATCTATCGATCTCCGTGTGCAAATCCTGTTCTCGTGCCGCACTCTCTCGCTGAAGCTTTTGGATTCTCGCAGCGTACTCTGTGCGCACGTTCTTGACATCAGTGGACTGCAGGAGCTCAATCTCAGAGCGCAGCGAGTCGATCTCCGCCTCCAAAGACACCTGCAGCGCGTTCAGCTGGTCGAGTCTCTCTGCGAGCGAGTTCTTCGCCTCCGTCGCAACACTCAGCTTCTTCGACAGTTGATCGCACTCAGCGACAAGCTCTCTCACTCGATCCGATAGTGTGTCGTTGTCTCTCTCAAGCCGTTCAATGCGCTCATTGCCCATCTGTAGCTTGTTGCTGATCGCATCCATTTGTTCTTCTTTGACCTGGTCGTGCTTTGCCAGAGAGGTCTCGACCTCATACAGCTTGCGCTCCAGATTGGAGTATAGCATGGATCGCTGCAGAAGCTGGCGCTCGAGCTGCTGGATGTTCTTGCGGTCTGCCGCGAGCTTGCTGTCGTGCTCTCGCTGGGTTTTCTTCAGGAGGAAATCCATCTCGCGGCGCAGCATCTCCTGGTTGCGGATCTCGTCCTGCAGGTTCTTGATTTGGTGCATCGCGTCCTGTAGCCTCTCGCCGCGGAACGCAGTGATCGACGGCGTCAGGTCCATCGCGTGGGTCGCGTTCTTCTTGCAACACGTGTGCCATGCAAAGTGGTGATGTCCTGATGATAGCGCAGTCGCTGAAGTCACTCCGTTCTTCTTCGAATGCTGCTTCGCGCCTTTCGCGTGCAGCAGCTCGTTGCGCTCCTTCACGATCTGTGCAGCGTAGCGCTCGAGAAACTGCTTCTTCTCTCGCTCGCTATCGACCTCGCGGCTCAGCACGCGCACGTGGCTGCGGACCTGCTCCATCTCCTGCTCGAGTGTCGATGCGTACAGCCGCAAGTGGGTCGACAGCATCTCCATCTCGGTGTATTTCGGCAGGATGCTGACCACGTAGCCGAGCAGCCGCTGCGGGTCGCTTGTCGGAGGCACGGGCGGCAGCTCCATGGCCGTCAGCGTCTGCTCGACCTCGAGCCATCCCGCGTCGCTCGCCATCTCCATCTCCATCTCCATTTGGGCATCCGCGTGGATGCTTGATTGATGTGTTTGGTGTCCAAATTGGAAAAAAAATGGCGCCAAAATCACCGTGTTTTGTCATTCAGCTCACTGTGTTTTGGACAAAATACTCAATAAAGTCACCTTGCTTTGAGATTTTCAAGAACAGGGTACGGAAATTCAAACAGCGAATCCTAGCCAACGGTGCGCTTCTGGGAGAAGGCGCACCATTCACGGACTCTGCTGTTGCCAAATCGCCATACTTTATTCAAGAGAAACAGAGAAAAGAACGCTCATTTTCGAAAAAAGCAACAGAAGGCGCGCAGACGTGATAGTAACACGATGCCGAAAGCGCCACGCCCGACAGCTGAGCGCAAGGAACCGCCGCCGGCGCCGCCGTCGAAGCGCGTATACGACGTCATCCCGGATGGCGTCCCCGAGGCCGCCGCGTTCCTGGTGCTCGACAAAGGCTTCAGCGTCGCCTACGCCGCCAAGATCATGCACGTGAAGAGGAACGCGCTGAGCAAGCACATCCAGAAGTTCCGCGATGCGAGACAGCTCGCACGCGCCAAGCGACGTGGAGGAAGCACAGCGAGTGCTGACAGCGTATCATCTGAACAGAGTGGAGGCGATGCTGCTGCTGCTGCTACTGCTGCTCAAACAGAAGCTGTGGTGAACGAATCTTCATCTGCACAAGATGGCGCTGCTGCTGCGCAACCGATTGCTGAGACGAGTGACATGTTAGTCGACCAAGTTGCTTCTGCGCAGCCGAGTGTCACGACGACCGACCCGCCAACCGCCCAAGATGGTGCTACCGTGCAATCGAGTGCTGCGGCGACCAATGCATCTGCTCAGTTAACTGCTGTTGCGCAACCACAAGCTGCGAGTGATGCGTCCGCACAAGTAGCTGTCGTCGCGCAACCAGAAGCTGCTGTGAGCGACTCGCCTGCGCAAGTAGCTGCTGTTGCGCAGCCAATTGCTGCGACGAGCACCTTATCTACCCCAGAAGCCGCTGTTCCGCAACCTCAACCTGCAGTTGCGCCATTTGATGCTGCGGCGGGAGTCTCGCTTGCAGAATGCACTTGCTGTGCCCGCTGCCAAGAGCAGAAGAAGAAGTTCCAGGAAGAAGTTGTTATTTGATGCGGAGTTGCGTGATGACTGGCAAATAGGTTTGCGGCTGCTGTCTTTTTATAGGCTGTGTACTTCAGCAGCATCTTTGCATCGCAAGGCGAATCTTTGAGCTTGCCACTGTTCACAGTTAGCAAACAGAGAAGTGTGTTTATCTCGGTGTTACTGCATTCCAGCAACTGCACATTGTGTGAAGTTGACCCCGTGGTTGTTTGTTTTCCATATTCGCAATGGGCACTGGTGACTCTGGCCCCGCAACACGCTATTGCTTTTGTGAAAGCGGCAAACTCTCATCGATAGCAAGCGCGGTGAGATGGATACAGATTCTGATTCAGAAAAGCTCTGACTCGGCACAATTCAAATTTGAGTTGGCGAAACTGGAAGTTGAAGTGACCATCACTCCCTGTAGGTTTCCTTCACTTTCCACACAGCAAGCACGACGTGTATCCGCATTCCGCATCAAGACACAACAGCAGAAGAAGTTGAGAGAGAAGACGGACGAAACGCCATGGATATGACAGAGGACGGACGCATGAGCGAGGCGTCGAGCGCGCGCAATCGCGGTCGGCGTAGATCGATCGCATCGCCGATTGATGAGATGGATGAGATGGCGTCGGCGGCGGGGCGCGGATCCAATGCCAACAGCGGCAACATCCGCCCCCAGCTGCGGTGTAACGCATGCTGGGACCCAATTCTCCCCGACCTGCAGTCAGCGCAAACGTGCTATCGCACGAGTTGCAGCCACTTGTTCTGCGTGAGTGTTGCCATGTTCGGAGCTTGTGGTGTTGGTATTTTTTGTGTGGGAATCCAATGCAAAGTCTGTGTCCAGGAAAAATGCGCGTACAAACACTTTGGAGCAGGTCGATTGGTGTGTCCGGCTTGTAGAACAGGTATTGCTTTTTTCTTGCTCCGTTCGAAAGTGCGTTGATGTTAATATCTTGTGACGAAATCCGTTCTTTCCTAGACCTGAATCAGTCGTACGCACGAGAACCTATTTGCACTGCGTCTACTGAGAAGAAAAAATAGTTGCTGATGGAATTGAACACTTACATTGTTGCAGACGACACGGGGGTATCTGCGAAACGTAAGTATCGTGGTAGATGTCGACACAGTGGATGTGCAACAGACGCGACAACTCACTTTTCCACCACAGGACAATGCATGGCGTGGCCGATGCAAAGGTACGAAAGCCGATGTTGTTTCAAGGAAATTCTGCATCCCATCACTAATGTTTGTTTCATGATTTTGCAATATCCAACAGAGAACAGAGGTTTGTAGGCTGGCGCTTTTATCGTCAGTCTACCAGTGTAATCACAAGGGTATCTATCATATAGGCGATTTGGGAAGAGATGATTGCCGATCCGTCAGCATGTTTTGGTACGTGCAAGCTTTCTTGCTTTGATCTTGTGCCGCCATCTGACACTGTTTTTTTTATTACAGACCACTTCCAGCGATCGCTGAGTACGTGCTGTGCATCGGAATTCAAAGACAACTTTCGTTTCTCACGCAGCAAACTAACTTTGTATTTCTGCAGATTTCGTCATGGTTTGTGATTGTCTTTGTGCCATGTAAAATAACACACAGTACACTGACTTTTCTCCTCAGTTTCAACTTGCGCAAGACTCGTACAGGTATGATGGCTTATTGATACCTTGCACGCACTTCGGCATGAATTCTAACTATTGCGCCACTGTAGACAGGTATTTATCGTAGGATTCTCTTCGAGCGATGCGAACGTGGGATTGATAACATGCATGTGTTTTGTCCGTGAAGGAGGATATCCGGCGTCAAATGGGTAGGTTCTGTTTTGATTGATGTTGCTCACGTATGCACACACACACTAACACATGCGCACAGCCGATGAGCAAAAGGCATTTCAGACGCAGCACGGCGAAAAATACATCCAGCTGAAGACGTACACTGACCAGATCGAGGCCGAATTGCGAGAAATCAAGTCGAAAATGCAAAATCTCACAACCTCAAACGAAGAATTGCGCGAGGTACTCTCACAAGAAGTCGATTAGCGTGCTTCCCTGCTCACTCTCATCTTTGGGGATATCAGGCATACAAAGAGAAATCACGCAAATGCCGAAACTGGGAGAAAATGGTAAGTCGATTAACTGCTTTTGCTGCATGGGATAACAATGCTGTAATGCTGTGTGAACTGACAAGTGCAACAGTGCAAGGCACTGAAAGGTCAATCGCAGTCTCGCCAATATCCATCTCCTGGGTCGACGACATCCGCTGCGCCAGTGATGCATAGCCAAAGCAATCAGGGGTCATCCCCGCAATTTGCACGAGCTGTGCCACGACCACTCGCTCGACCCTCGTATGCGTCAGGCTCGCTCATGCGACCACAAATGGCGTCGCTTGCGCGACCTGAGACACCTTCACAGCAGCAGAGGCCAAGCGGTGGAATGTTTGATCGCTTTTCGCGACCCCAGCTAGGTGCTTTGAGCTCGCTCCGCACTTCCATCACTGGACATCCATCCCATCCACTAAGTCATACTGAACCACATTCGGCAGGAGTGAGCCGCCCAGTAGTCCAGCCGATTACTCAAGCACGAACACGTATAATGAGGCCGAAGACTCCTCTTCAAGTATCACAGCAAAGCCGATTTATCGCCAAACGGTAATGTACCTATGCTTGCAAGCTGCAGCAATTCTCAATACTGACGATAACGCATTTCTTGCAGTCCAACTTTTCAGATGTCGTAGACGGATGTCTTGGCTAAACTTGACGGAGCCGCGTTTTTGAACTTGCTTTAGCCAGTTTAGCCTACCTCGAATGCCAATCACTTTTCCTTTGCTTTTTGAGCGTTACAGTGTCTGAATCGCGTTTCTTTTTAATTCCATGGACTGGAAATACTATCTCCTCGCCTCACTTCTGAGCAATGCATCCAAGCTGGGCATCCCGAATGTCCTAAAATAAGATCAACGAGAAACGTTAACCACAAGGGCTTACATCGTGCGGCATAGCAAGAATGCGTGGTTAGCTTTGAGTCCGCCATGTCAACGCGGCCGAAGCTCGGTCCGAAGAGCGTCATCGAGAAAGCAATGCCCCTCTTCGACCTCTCTGACCACGATGATGAACCACGAAAGACCACAAACGCTTCCTTGTCTCGAAGGAGGAAAGTAGGAGGCGCTACAGACCAAAACTCGGTAGTAGCTCGGTCAATCAAAGCCCCGTTCGACGCAGACGAGATTTTCAACGGCACGAGCGACACACTCGGAGCTATACCTATTGGCTCTCCGTCACGCAGCAACCCAGGCAGCCCGGCGAGAAATCTCGACTTGAGCGGTCTGGATTCGGAGCTCTCCGACGTTGAAGACCTTGTGAGCGAAATCGCAATGCAAGTCCCGACGATTAAACACTCGCCAGCTGGAGAAAAGCTGAAAAACGACAAGCAGCAGCTCCAGCCAACCACAGGACCAGGCTCCGAATACCCTCGTGCGTCAAAGGATGCCGGCATCGTGTAAGGACTTGCGACAAATCATCGAATCGTGCCATTATCGAATCTAATGGTTTTACATTCTGCAGGGATACGCTCGAGCATGAACACTCCGAAGTCACCACGGAATCGAGAAAGAGAGTTGCTCAAGATTTCTCCCACTTGCAGCGATCAAAGTGTCGAAGACTACGAGGAGAGGTGATGTCCCGGTGATGGATTCCCCCAAGGTACTTACTGACAAACTGCTAGGAACCCTGCTACTGTGATTTCAGGAGGTGCTCGATCATAACCTTGTGATATTTTTTATATTTTAGTGTGTAGAGCTCTCACCAGTTCGAGCGACTCGAGTCCCGAGAGTCCCCCAAAGGTTCAAGTACGCCAAGATTATATAGAAGTGGTATGTTTTGCTCTGAACAGCCAACTCATCCTCTTGCCACAAATCGTTGCAGGTTGCGAGATCCGGACGAACTGATTGAAGAAGCAGCCGAGCGCAGGAGGATAGCGAACGAGGTTCAGTGTTTTTCGTGTGGCCTGGGTTTGACTCTGATGGAGCGCTCATTCATGGAAATCGTGTGTCTGCTGCATGCATACTATGTAGCTCGTTGAAATCAAGAGCCACCGTCGAAGAAAAGAGTTCGAGCTGGAGGCAACAGTGAAGCGACAAAGCAACGAGCCCATAGCAAAAGAGGTAACACGTTGAAGAAGTCAAGCGTTAGGAACCGTTTTCAGCATTTTGATCGCCCATCTTGAACTCACGCACACATGGTCTTCTTTGATGCCTTGCCTGCCTGCAGCTCGGGACCATCAAGAAGCAGGAGCACATCAACAGAGTACAACGGCGAATCAACATGAAACTCTCTCCGAACGCCACATCGAAAGCCAGCAGCAGTGCCACTCGACAGGTTTCGCCGCAAGACTTGGTGAGAAATGTCGAATCTGCTCTGCTCTTCCAATTCGTCGACCAGTTGGGAAATCTGAAAGCGAGTCAAGGACCACGATCTAACTCTTGTTTTTTGTTGAACGTAGGGCTTCGACATTGGTGGCTCACCCTTCCTCTGAGCTAGAACAGCTCCGGCGCCGAGTTCCCAGTTCGACAGCAAAGACGATGGCGCAGACGCATGAAGTAGCTTTCAGTGTCAAGACACTCACATTAATTAACGGACGCCAGCTTGGGGGTGACAAATAGGAAAGCGAGGACAGCGACAATAACTTCTCTATGGCTCGGTAGGAACGCCACCGGGCTCTACCACCTGCATCCGCACTCCTTCGTTCGGAATCGGACCAACTAAATAAAAATAAGACTGCGCGCATGGCCCGAAGCTGCTGGACAGTTCCACAGAAGCGGGATTCAATCTCTCCGATCCGTGAGAGAGTGAGTCATGAATCAACCCAACAGCACAGGAATGCGCACAGCCAAAATTGCGGTATCCAGCCAACTCTCTAGGCCATACCCTGAATCATTTCCATGATCGACTCGATGCGCCTCTGAACTCCGCCTGCACGAGTCACAAGGCGACGAAGAGCATTCACCGTCTGAGCAAAAAGAGGAGCAGAAACAAAGAAAACAATGTCAAACGGGAGTCACATCAACAGTTTCAATATGCTGAGCAGCACACACCTCTGTCGGAGGACGGCCAACTTCGGCCAGAATGAGGGTCGCGCCGTTTGTGCGGATCTGCTTCGTCGATCCCTTCAGCAAGTCCAGTTCTCCCAGAACAATTGGCGCCATCGACGACAACGTGGACGCCGACAAGACGTTCTCGATCCCATCGATGAGCTTCTCGATGTCGCCAAGCTGGTTCGCGAGAACCGTGTACTTTGGGTCTAGGGCCGAAGAAGAACGAGCTGGGACCACCATCGCGTGGGATGTTTGGGTCTGCTGCTGAGGCGCGTATTGCATAGAAGGAGATGCTTCGGCAGCAGTGAGTGCGAGCCTGTTGCTCGTTCTCGTCGACGTCATCCCGCGGCTGCTGCTGTTGCTGCTGTTGTTACTGCTCGGCCCAGAGGACGATCCACCGTAGAAATGGAACGAGACACCAGGATCCGACGTCTTCTTCTTCTCTTGGCGCACTTTCTCCACCACTGGCTCCACCTTGCGAGCCGATGGGCCGTACTTGTCAAGTCCCGCCAGTGCGAGAGCGACGCGTTCTGTCATTTCACAAAACACATGGAGACACTCATTAGACACTGACAGCTTAACCTCACAAGAACAATCAGAATACAGCCTCTCATACCTTTTTCGAGGGCAGCTGCCATGCTCGTCTCTGGCTGAGCCTGCAAAGGCGTTCCTTCCGAGAGCCGCTGGTCGATCTTCTTCACCGACTCCGCTGGGTACGTCCGGCGACCCGAGTACAGCGAGGAAAAGTCATTCGCGTCCGCGGCGGACGTGATGCTGTCTTGTCGGTTCAAAAAGCTCTTGGAGATGCGCGCTTCCAGTCGGTCCGTGGCCGAGCTCGATGACTTCCGCGAGAGCTGCGGCGGTCGCAACACATCGTTGTCTCCATCGGGATGAGTCTGGACTTCCGCGCTCTGGTAGAAAAAGTTCTCGCTCCGCACTGGCGCTGGCGTTGACGCTGCAGGCGCGTAGGAGTCGTGCCGAGACGCACTACTTGCGCTGCTGACGCCGCGTTCGGTTCGCTGCGTCTGCCGCAGCTTGTTCTTCTGGAGCGACGAGAGCATGCGCTGGGACATGGTTCGCGGCAGCTCTGGGGTCGTCGGCGGTGGCGGTGCTTGAGGTGATGGCCCCATGCTCATGTTGAGCATGTTCTCTTCGTCGCTGAGCAGCGTGAGGCTGCGGATGCGCGCCTCAATCTCCAGGTCGATGTCGCGCTCGACCGTGTCGTCGTCCGAGACGTTGACGACGAACTCGGGATGCGGCGTCTGCTGGTGCTGACAACTCTGGAACGCTGCGGCGTGGCTGCTGCCACCTGCAAAGTACTGCTGCTGCTGCTGCTCCAGCGGCACCATCATGGACGCAGCAGACTGCGGCGCACCGCCGTAGCTAAAGTCGTAGTCGCGATTGCTGCTGTGCCTCTGCTGCTGCTGCATCCGGGCGCTCTGCAAGTCGATGTTGTCGAACACGTACGCGCTCATCTTCGCTAGCTCTCTTGTATTACTATCTGTGGACGCACAGAGAGAGAAGAGAGAGAGAGGCCGCCAGCCTAATGTAATCCACGGGCGCGGGTTCTCTGCTTCTCCTGCTGCTGGTGTGAGGTCGGAAGAAAGAAAAGTCAGTCGCTTGGCCCCTGCGATTGCTTGATATTCGCGGCCTCGTTTGCTTGTTCTTGTTCACGGAGTGACGACAACAGAGCAGGACGGACGCCACGCTGCACATACGAAGCAAAGCCAGTGCCGGTCCATCCTCGAGTTTCCGCCAATCAAAGATCGAAAATCATGGTTTCAGCCAATCACAAGGCAATAAACCTGATTTTGGGCGTGAAAAACTGACCGACTGACGCATCTTCGCTTTGCATCATCCCTTCCCAGGTGGTCTGGGTCTGTGGCTCCCACAGGCGACAGACAACCGCTCGAAGAAACCGGATGGTTTCGCGCCACGTCCCGCCAGAGGCATGGCCGGAGGGAGATTCCCATCATCCATCCATCCATCGATCAGTCTATCCAGCTGAGCCAAGTGAAGCTCCATGGTCATTGGCCATGGAGCAACATGTAAGAGATGACCACACTTCGCAGTAGAAGCGCAGCAGCAAGCACAAAAAGCACGCGTCCATACCAGAAACCGCGCAGCTGAGCGTCGAGAAGCCCTGATAATCGCGCGCACATCTTGGCGACACTGTACGCTCACTCGTTATGCAATGATCGATCGCCATGGGCAGCTAGCTCATGGGCATCTGCTGGTTGCTGTGGTAGCTGGCGTTTTCGATGGGCGAGATGGTCAAGAAGCACTGTTTACGCGAGTGAGTGAGTGAGTGTGTGTATATGTGTGTTTTTCGAATCCGATCAGATCAAATACGCTTGGCTTCAGTATGGGGCACTCACAGGCAAGCAAGAGGAAGTGAGAAGATTGGCTGAGATCTAAAAATAGACCAACCGTTTGCTTCACTTTTGCCTGCTGCCAAAAAGGTTCGAAATTTATTTTTGTGATCATTCCCACACAACAATAGGCAGGCGTTTCCCCCAACAAATCGTAGCGGTGCAACCTTTCAAACGACCGCGTGCACGCTGGCGAAAATGATGAAGGCGAGTTGCCCCTCGACAGCCACAGTGGCACACGATGTATGCTATCGCATGCGTCGGACGCGCACGGCCCTCGGCGCCACGAACACCAGATCCTTGAAGGCACTACCGGCCCGCTGCTCAGGGATGATGGAGAGGGCGAGCCTTTTCGCTGGTCCCACTAGCCACGAAATGGCCACCAACTGGCCACTAACTGCTGCCGCGAATGTGCATGGTCCTGACCTGGAAATTTCAAAGGTGCTTGGTTGTTTGCTGTTTTGCTGTATGCATGCTTGTTTTGTCTTGGTGCTTGCTTGTTTACCTTGTGTGCTTGTATGCTGTGTCGAAAGCGTGTTGGTAGACGCACTGACTCCTTGCTGTGCGAACTGACTCGCGATCCTGCCACCAACATGTCGCTCCCTGTTAAATCAGTCACGTCTGGCGTGAGTTTATTTCGACGCGACCCGGCGGTCCGCGAGGTCTACAAGTACAAGTGTGTATGTATGTGTGTGTATGTGTGAGAGAGCAAACTCGCTTGTGAGCAAACTCGCTTCGTTTGGACGACACTCGGACGGATCTGACTCGACCACGCTGATTCGCGCGTTTGGTGTCGGACGGCTGCTGTGTGAGCACATTTGAGCACAGGAGCTGAAGAGCGCTCTTTACACACTTTTGGCTCTTTTCTCTTCAGGCATTTTGCATCATCCTCCCACAGGAAGAAAGGAAGAAGGACGGTGGCTGGTCTCTGCTAGACCTGTGTGTGTGTCTGTGTCTGTAGCCTTGAAGCTATCAGGATTTCCCACCATAAATAACAAAAAGTCATGCCATTTATGGAGATAAACTGTGTTTGTGTGTGGCTTGGTGTCTTGAGACTTTTCTTGCATTCCATTGTGGCATGCAGCTCGCTGAGTGCAACAGGGTCACACTGCCGCCATTTTCGGCTGCTCGCGGCATTTCGCAGATCGACAGTGAGTCGTAAAGTGTCGTTGCCAACAACCCAAATTGACCCACTCTGAAAAATGTGGAGCGGCCTACCAACCAGGATCATCAAATCCTGTCGAATCCGGTCGACACTTTATCCGGTGAATCAAGTAAGAAGAGGCAATTGGGGATCAACACATCCATCACTCTGTATCCCTTACAAATTTCATACAAAAGCGGGCGGTTTACATCCACCACCAACAGCCAGTGATTTCGCTTTGCTCACCCAACATGTTGAAGATTCCCCTCATGCAGCAACATGCACTCGAAGTGAGCGACTATCACTCCGCAATGCATACAAATGTCCATACAATCGCAAGTTTCCGTTGCTGAAATGGGGTATTTCTATTGCCGTTTCTAAATCTACCGTTTCTAACGTGTAGCAGTTGAGAGCCCGCTCACCGCCTTGCTGATGTTGAGGTTTTGCTCAATTCCTCAGCGGTGCCGCACCACTCAAGTCGAAGTTCCCCCTCGCCCCCCAAGCCTCCGCCGCCCTCGAGACTCGGACGCCATGGCCCCCACCGCGCTCGCCGTGCTCTGCGGAGAAGCCCCCGCGCCGGATGCCCTCGTGGCGCTCGCGAAGGACTTGGTCGCTGGCGGACTGCGCGTCGCTGTGCTCAGCTCGCAGCCGCTCAGCGCCGCGCTCGTGGCCGAGAAGGTGCCGCACATCCCCGTGAACGCGCCGTCCGAAGTGCAGCTGCTACTCACGGACCGCATCGAGCTCGTGGTCGCGTCGCCGCCAAAGATCGCCGCCAACGAGTCGGCCAAGAGCAAACACGCGCGCCTCGAGAACTGGGTCAACGGCGCGTACTCGTTCGTGCGCACCGCGGCGTGGAACCACAAGCAGATCAGCGTCATCATTGACGAGCAGGATCTCGCGCAAATCAAGACCAAGATCTCCAACAACGGCACGCTCGCGTACTCGGTCAAGGAGCGTCGTGTGCTCGCGGAGAAGGCGTTTGCGTACTTTGCGCAATTGGACCAGACCATCGCGGCCAGTCTCCACAACGAGAACGGTGAGTACAGTGATTGCAATCCACTTTCTATATGCATTGCGTGATTGCTTGCAAACAAATCAGCTAACCTATCTGTATTCTTTTGCTTGCGTCCTCAGAGATCTTGCACGACATCCTACTTGTTGGCAACGGCGGCCGTGAGCACACCATTGCCTGGAAGCTCGCGCAGTCTCCTTCCGTGGGCAAGATCTACGTCGCTCCTGGCAACGCTGGCACGGATGGTGCTGCCAACGGCAGCATTGTCAATGTGAACATCGGTGTCGGCAGCCACGACGAGCTCATCGCGTTTGGCCGCAGCAAGGGTGTCTCGCTCTGTGTGGTTGGCCCTGAAGCGCCACTGGTTGAAGGTCTCGCCGACAAGATGAACGCCGCTGGAATTCCAGCCTTTGGTCCAAGCGCCAAGGCTGCTCAACTCGAAGCGTCGAAGGCTTTCTCGAAGGACTTCATGCAGCGCAACAACATCCCAACTGCTGCGTACAAGAACTTCACTGACTACGAGGCTGCCAAGGCGTACCTGGACTCGATTGACCACAACATTGTCGTCAAGGCGTCCGGCATCGCTGCTGGCAAGGGTGTTCTGATTCCTCCAACGAAGGAAGAAGCCTACGAAGCCTTGAAGGAGGTGATGCTCGAGAAGGCGTTCGGATCTGCTGGTGATGAAGTCGTTCTGGAAGAGTTCATGACGGGTGAAGAGGTCTCGCTCCTTGCCTTCTCGGACGGTGACCGTGTGATCACGATGCCTGGTGCGCAGGACCATAAGCGCATCTTCGACAACGACCAAGGCCCAAACACTGGTGGCATGGGTGTGTACGCTCCAGCGCCATGCTTGACGCCAGCTCTCGAACGTGAGTGCATTGCGATCGTCGAGCGCGTCATTGCCGCGATGAAGGCGGAAGGCATGGTCTATGTCGGTGTGATCTACCCTGGCTTCATGCTCACTCCAACTGGTCCAAAGATCGTGGAGTTCAACTGCCGCTTTGGAGACCCGGAGACGCAGGTCCTCCTCCCTCTGCTGAACAGCGATCTGTTCGAGATCATGCGCGCTTGTGTTGAGAACCGGCTGGAAAAGTCGCTCGTGTCGTGGAAGAACGGCGCGGCTGCGTCTGTCGTACTGGCTTCGCAGGGATACCCTGACAGCTACCCGAAGGGTAAGGTCATCACGGGCGTTGATGCTGCCAACAGCTTGCCTGGTGTCGATGTGTTCCACGCCGGCACTGCGCTTGACGGCGCGAAGAACCTCGTGACGTCTGGTGGTCGTGTGCTTGCGGTCACTGCGCTCGATTCGACTCTTGAAGCTTCCATCAAGCGTGCGTACGGCGGCGTTGCCAAGATTCAGTTTGAAGGTGCGCAGTACCGCTCCGACATTGGCCTGAAGGGATTGCTGCACGGTGCGAAGAAGCTCAAGCTTGCAGTCCTCGGCTCGACCCGTGGTAGCAGCATGCAGCCGATCATCGACGCCATTGAGGCTGGCGAATTGAACGCCAGCATTGAGATTGTCGTCAGCAACAAGCAAGATGCTGGTATCTTGGAGCGTGCGAAGAAGCACAACCTCGAGGCTGTGGCTCTCTCGTCGACTGGTCTGTCACGTGCTGCTTTCGACGCGGAAGTGTCCAAGATCATCAAGGCGAAGAACGTGGACCTGGTTCTGCTCATCGGATACATGCGCATTTTGTCTGGCGAATTCTGCAAGGAGTGGGAAAACAAGGTGTTGAATGTGCACCCGTCGCTCCTCCCAGATTTCGCTGGCGGCATGGACTTGGCTGTTCACCAAGCCGTGATCGACGCGAAGAAGACCCAGAGTGGTTGTACCATCCACTTTGTCACTGAAGATGTGGATGCTGGTCCGATTGCCGTGCAACTGAAGTGCCCAGTTCTTCCAACGGACTCTGCTGAGAGCCTCAAGGCTCGCGTGCAGCCTCTTGAAGGCGCTGCTTTCCTCCACGCTATCAAGTTGGCCCAAACTGGCATGCTTCTCAAGCAATCGCAGACCAAGAAGGAAATCACATACGCAGATGCTGGTGTGAGTATTGATGCTGGCAACAAGCTGGTGGACATGATCAAGCCATACTGCAAGTCCACTGTCCGTGTGGGATGTGACGCTGATCTTGGCGGTTTCGGTGGTCTGTTCGACCTCCAGGCTGCTGGCTACGACAACGACACCGTGCTTGTTGCGTGCACGGATGGTGTCGGTACCAAGCTTCGCGTGGCGCAGTTGGCGAAGAAGCACGACACCGTCGGCATTGATCTCGTCGCGATGTGTGTGAACGACCTGATCGTCCAAGGCGCAGAACCACTTTTCTTCTTGGACTACTATGCTTGTGGCAAGCTCGAAGTGAACGAAGCCGCTGACGTCGTGAAGGGTATTGCTGAAGGTTGCAGACAATCGCTTTGCGGTCTGATCGGAGGTGAGACTGCTGAGATGCCATCGATGTACCATGACGGCGACTACGATATGGCTGGTTTCTGCGTGGGCGCTGTTCGCAAGAGTGCGATTCTTCCACTTCCAGTGCAGACTGGCTTCACTGTCCTCGGTTTGGCGTCATCGGGCGTCCACTCCAACGGATACTCGTTGGTGCGAAAGCTCGTGGAGGTCTCTGGGCTTACGTACAGCGACCCATCACCTTTCGAAGCTGGCAAGACCCTCGGTGAAAGTCTCTTGACCCCAACGAAGATCTACGTGCAGCAGCTGATGCCAACCGTGAAGAAGGGATTGATCCACGCGCTCGCACACATCACGGGCGGCGGTCTGTTGGAGAACATCCCTCGTGTGCTCACCAAGGAGTTGGCGGTCGAGATTGACTGCTCTAGCTGGCCGCTCCCACCAGTGTTCAAGTGGCTTCAGAAGACGGGCAACTTGTCCACGACAGAAATTGCTCGCACATTCAACTGCGGTATCGGCATGGTGCTGATGCTGCCAAACGAGAACGTCGCCGAGGTCGTGCAGTCGGTTGAAGCGACCGGCGAGAAGGTGTACCACTTGGGCAAGGTCATCGCACGAGAAGCCGACGGCGAGCAGGTCATCTTGAAGGGCACCATCGCATAAACATCGCCCCCAAGCAGCCTCCCTCGCATATAACAACACTTGTATCTTCTTCAAAGAAAAAACCCCTCTGAATCCCAAGTACATTTTTTTACAAACTCACGTCATGGTTTGCTGTCGCTGATCATTTGCAGTATCGCTGACGATTCCTTTATGCCTGGCACCTAGATCGAGTGCTTGCCAAGAAGAAGCAGGAGCGCCAAGATCGAGAAGAACACCAAGCAGATCACGGCAATGGAAAAGCTGTTGAAGATTTCTTCGAAACGCAAGCTGTGGATGGATATCAAGAGACCAGATTCAAGCAAGTGATGAGTACAGGATGAGTGAGAACCATTTTCTGAAGGGAAGCAAGAAACCTGTTAGCTGGTTTGACTCACGCGTAGGTTTGCAGGTGCAGGTCGTAAATGTTGCAAACCAGCGCTGGGATGGCGAGCACCATGGAGAGCACCAGCGGGCTAATTTCCTCGGTGCCGTTGCCCTTCGACGCTATTATCCATCGTGAAGTACATAAGAAATTGCATGTCTGAGCACGTCAAGACAAGCCACCATGAACCACCGTCCCACCTTGGAAGAGCCTCATGTTCTCGATGATTAGGTAGAGCACGAGAAAAATCAGATCCCAGGTGTATGCTCCGGTCGGCGGATCCGGCAGCATGATTCCTAGGACACTCGCGCCGTCGCAGCTGTTAGAGCCAAGAAACGGTACAGAGCAAAGAGAAGATGTGCGAAATCACACCTTTGTAGATGAAGAGCAGCAGTGTGACAACTACGAATGCGTACAGATACCATTGGTGGTAGGCGAGAAAGATCTGAAGCACGACGCACGTGATCTGCGAACGCATCCATCCACACAACGCACATGGCGAGTTTCCCACAAATTGACATCACTCGCATGGTTCGAAGCAGGAGATAAACTTTACAACACTTACATTATAGGCTGTACAGTCATACAGGAAATGAATAGATTGTGTGCCGAGTGTATGAGCACCACACAAATGGAAGCAGGAGCAACGAGAAGCGCTCAATGCGTCCAAGACGCGACAGAGAGAGATGAGCACCTATGCACAAGAGGCCTGCACGGTTGCGCGTCTTTTGAAGATCCACACAAAAGATACCCACGCAACCCCTCCTCTTTCGTCAGCTCGAGCGAACAACTCAGCCGCTGCCACTAAAAAGCTGTTTCAGGTCCGGTGTTCCGTCAGCATAAACCACCGATATAGATTTCTGTCGCACCACCCCCAAAATGGAGAAAGCGCGCACGCTTGAGCCAATTGACACGGAAGGAAACTCGCCTGTTTGTCAAGGCCTTCACATGGGCGGCAAGGAGCAGTGGCTCTGAGAGAGTTTGTCCTGTCATCATCAAGGCAAGAAACAGCTAGCTGTCTGGCGATATCCTTGGGTATTCTCTCTCAGGTCACCAGCCAGAATGGATTTGTACAGTCGACCCCAAGCGCCACGAAGGAGCTCTCCGAACGTCGTGTTTCTCAATGAACGGTCACGGTAAGTGGGCTATTTCTGAGTCAAACGATAGGCGATAGCAGTCGCGCTTGGTTTCCTCGTGGATATACCTGAATCTACTGTGTGGCACTCATCTCTCGCTAGATCGCGGTCGTTTTCGTCGCAGTTCGCGGCGCCAACGGGGGAGACCTGACTCCAAGATCGAGGAAGAGCAGCAGCTGCGCGTAAATGGAGAGGATTTTGCGTCCGGAGTCAACAGCAACAGCGACAACAATTCAAAGGCGGTGTCGAGTCAGAATGCGATCGCATCGAGCAACCAGCTGAATCAACACAGTCGCCCACCAACAGTTCGCATGAACAGGTGCGAAACTTTGATGTATCCTCACTGGGGTTTCTTTTGAGGTAGGAGCTAAATCACCAGTGGTTTTCGTGATGGTACCAGACCGCAAAGCGGAGGTGTTCAGCGGCCAAGTAGGAAGAACTTGTCTTGAGAATCCCTCCATTTTCAAAGTACGCGATAGCGAGTCGTAACTTTTTTTGTTTTCGACCCGCTTTTTTCGACAGAACCCACAGATTCGTCAGCTCTGATGAAGCAAAGACCGCGAACAGCTCGCGAAGGTGCACGCACACTCCCCCCCAGGTGTCCGCCACCCTGAAGACCTTTGCGA
This sequence comes from Globisporangium spinosum, assembly GCA_023335535.1. Classification (NCBI taxonomy): domain Eukaryota; phylum Oomycota; class Peronosporomycetes; order Pythiales; family Pythiaceae; genus Globisporangium; species Globisporangium spinosum. The sequence continues at coordinate 36,823 of JAADVN010000023.1, forward strand.
GATGTTCATCAAGCGAACTGTTTGCTTTCAAGATGAGAATCGTTCTTTCACTTCCAACTGAAAGCCCTGATCAAAGTTTGAAACCCTGTCTAATCATTGGATTCTCTCCACTCAACCAGAACCAAATCCGGAAACAGATGATGCAAACAGTGACAATCGCGAAGAAGACGAAGACGCTCTTGCTTCGTCACGGACCAGCTCCCCTTCTCCTTCTTCTCCATCTACTATGGATGGCCGCTACATTCGTCAGCTCAAGGACGATATCCTGTACTTGAGCCAACTCAACCTCGAAAAGAGCAATAGCAGTGCTAGCAAGACCCCGCAACGTATCGTCCTGCACAACCACCATATCAAGAACATGCACAGCATCCGCGAGAACAAGCTCGGTTTCTCAGCAGCAGGAGGCCACGCAAATGAGCGCCCCGAGCCTATTCAAACTCAGCTGTTACGTTACAACTACTCGTTGGATCCGGTCCAAGTAAGTTGGATCAATCCTGGACATGCTTTAGCTCTGAGGCTGCGATGACTGAACTGCTCGTTGATCTATATTGTTTTGTTTGAAGGTAGTGGCAGCAAAAGCAAAGCTCGAGACGATCTTGGCGGACGAACTCACAAAGCTCATGAAATTGTTCATCGCTGCCGAAAAAGAAGGCGACGAAGGAGCCACTAACCGCGATCTCCAGAAGAACGACAGAGACAGCATGGAGCTCAAGCGACCGCCAGGGTCTGCAGAAAAAAGCTGCTACCCTATGGAAATGGCTGTGGTGCGAGCAACCCCGCATCAGTTTTCACTGGTGCGTTCCTCGGTGCGCTGCACCAGATTGAGGTAAGTTGGCTTAGAAACCATTTTCAATAGGGCTGTCTCCTAGCTACATCTCACATTGATTCAATTGCCTCCTACTGACTCAGATCCTGAAGAAGAAGATGATGATGAAGGTGAGGTATATTGAGGAGCGATGTCGATCAGCAATACCCGGGCTGAAGAAGAAGATGTTGGCAGCGAGTGCTGAGAAGATCGGGTTGGCGGAGACTGTTGCGGAGGAAGAGAAGCAACTTGTGCAGCTGTGAGGATATCGTGTTTTTCAGAAACGCATTAGCAAAGGTCCCTACGCTTCCTTGTGTTCTTGTTTCAAAATGAAATCGCTAACATGCTCAGTGTGGTTGGCAGGGCAAAGGCTTGTCTATAGGATGGGCTCAGCTGCAGTCGAATTGGCAGAAAGCAGTCGCGCTGGCAAAGCAAAACAGAGAGCCACAAGACGAATCAACAGCCACTACTGCTTCTTCATCAGAGAGAGCAAGCCTCGAAGGTGAGAAGGTCGAAGATCGTTCAGCGAAGATCGCCAAGCTGGAGAGAGAAATTGGTGCGCTTCAGGCATTGATCCAAGCGTACCAAGGCGACAAAGAGAAGCTGAACAAAGAGGTACTATTGGGGTCTAATGCTCACTCCAAGCATTCAGGTTGTGGTACGCTAATGCACTGACTGATCGGCATTGTTCTGATACAGCTTGCTGCATCAAAAATCGAGCTCGAGGGCTCCAAAGGGCATGTGAGCCAAACGCTGGAGCAAATGAAGGTAATGGCACTCGTGCACTCAAGAGAGCTCAACGAACTGGTACGAGAGGTGTATTTTGACTGGTCAGGCCGTCGACAAACATGCATTCCAACTGATGCTACTTTACTTATCTATGAGCTGCAGCGCAATACGCTGGGGCCCCAGCTGCGATCGTCAGAGAAGGCGCTTTCGATTGCAACAGAGCGCTACAAGAAACTTGAGGAGACTGCGACCCAGGAGAAGCAGCAACTGTGTCTCGACAAGCAGGAGTTGGAAGGAATGCTTCGACGGAAAGGTGAGGAGCTCCAACTACGAGTCCAACAAGCCACGAAAGAGCTGGAAAAGAAGGCGAACAGCCAGGTGGAATTGGCCAGTGAGCAAGTCGAGAAGCTCCGAATGGACCTGAAACGATCCAAACAGAGAACTGCGAGTCTCCAAAGCCAGCTCGACACTTTCAAAGCAGACGCAGCTCTGCTCAACAGCATCATCACCACACTAAAGACCGAGTCAGCAACTTCAGTACTTCACCTTCGTGAAAAGGAATTCTGTCTGACAAAGGCGAACAGGTCCATCTCAGAGAAAGAAGCCGCTCTTCAGCATACGCAAAGCCGGTTCGATGCGAGTTTGGAGGGCTTGGAGTGGCACAAACAGCAACTGCTGCACCAGGAGAACCAGCTGCAGCTGCTCGGGGCCAAGTTGAGCCGGTCGATACCAGTGGACGATGAAGAAGCGCAGAGAAGAAAGCAGGCGGACGAGAGCAATTGGAACCAGCGGCTCGCGGCGTTAGAGCACGCGCTGGCATCTGAGAAACAGAATGCGTTGTCCTTAAAGGCGCAGCAGTGGACGTCGATCGGTATCGAAAGAGAGCGAGCAGAGCACGCGGTGGCGCAGTTCAATGCTGTTGTCGAGGAGCTCGAAGTGGCCAATCTCTGTCTGGCAGAGAGGAAGAAGCAGTGTGAGCAAGAGTCTACGGCGTTTGAGGACGAGAAGCAGGCGCTGCAGCATCGGATCGCTGCTTTAGATGCTGAGTTACGGAGCCTGCGCTTTCAACAGCAACAGGAGTCTAGGAAGCCTGAAGAGGACCAGGAGACTCGAAAACTGCTAGAGATGGAGATTCAGCACTTAAGCGACCAGCTCCGAGCCGCGAAGCAGGAGGTGGACTCCGTTCGTTCCGAAGCTCAGCAACATGGCGAGCAGCTCACGCAACAACACAAACTCGCTCAACGCGAGTGTGAGGCGTCGTGGCAACTCAAGATGGAGCAGGAAGTCGCCAAGTACAGATCAGCTGCGAATCTGGCCGAGACTGCGGAACTCGAGGTGCGAAATGCGCTCGAGGCTCTATGTGAAGAGCGCGATCTCCTGGCGCAGAAAGTTCAGATTATGGAACAAGCCACGCCGCGAAATAGCAACTCAGCGCTCTCGGAGACACGAGTGGAGCTGCAGAAGGCCAAGCAGAAGATCGCTTTGCTGGAAGACAAACTCGCTCGCAGCGACACCAGCAGAGCGAACGACATCGACGGGAAGCTCGCGCCGCTTTCAGCTCGAGATCGCAAGTCCACCGAAGAGCAAAAGCGAGTTTGACTGTGAAACATGTGAGGTTGTCTGCGGTGACTAACTCGTTTGTGCATGAATGAATGTGCTTCTGTGGCTCTCACAGATTACTGAAGAAGCAACGGAACGAACTTGGTGCCGAGAGGAAAGAATTCCAGGCTGCAAAGCACGCGTTTGAGTAGGAGAAAGCGGCACATGCGGCTGCGGTGGCAAGGTTGCTGGACGAGAAGCGTCTGATCAAGCAGGTCATCCCGGTGCTCGTGCAGCTCGCGCTGTTGTCGATCGTCCCGTCGGAGGTCCGCGCAACCGCTAAGGAAAAAGAAGCGAAAAGCTCGAGCCATCGCGACCTCAATGGCTCGACGCTGAACGAGTTCCGGCACAAGTTCCAGCAGCAGCACGTGGACAAGTGGCGCAGCATGCACTCGAGGTGGGAGCAACTGCAGCAGGACCTGGACGACGTCGACTGGCAGCTCGTGCACATGAAGCATCATCTGGAAGAACTGAGTTTGGACGACCAGCTTATGAACCCCAAGCATCCCACAGGGACCCCGAAATCTCATGGAGGTGGCGGTCTGAACACGACCAGCCCCTTCTCAGACGCTCTTGCCGCCGGCAAAGACACGGTGCCGATCGCTGAGCAGTTGAAGGCGAGCTCTTCCAGTCGGAGTATTGCTTCCATTGGAGCGCAAGCACCACACCCAGACGCGACTGGCAAGGTGTCGCTGGCGAGTGCGCTTGCGAAAGGTAAGGACATGAAATGGAACAGTGGTGCACGTGCAAGATGGTCTCATCCACTGAACACTCTCGTCTGTTGCTGCTATCGCTTGCTTGCTTTCATTAGTCGAAGAGCAAGAGACATTTGCGCTCGCGCTTGCGAAGGAGATGAAGGCGATGAAGGACAGCTACGAAGCCAAGATCGAGGATCTGCAGTACGAGCTGCGCACGGCGCAGAGGCTGCGCATGGAGTCGTCCTAGCGCCTGCGCGCCGAGCTGGACGATGAGCGCAAACGAAATCAGCACGTTGTACGTTCGCGTTTGATGGCTGGCTGGCAGTTCTGTGTGGTTGCTGATCTTCCTGACCATGCGTTGCTAATGTTCGCATGCTTGTCTCTCTTGTTGCTGTTTCTCTCGGGCTGTCTGTCTCTTCAAACCCCTGGGCTTCACTTCGCTGGTCTGGTTGTCGCATCCACATCTGCCACGTGAACGAACCCATTAACGATCCCGTCTGATACTGTCGCGCTCGCGGTATATCTCATCACCAACCACATGCATCATGCAGATCGCCCAGCTGACGGAGAAATGCGCGGCGCTGGAAGCTCGCTCCGCAGCGCTGCAGAAGCGCTTCGCAACGCTCCGGGGCCAGGAGATCGAGCTGCTCGAGCGCCACGTGGACGCGTCGGACGAGACGTTCCGGCGCGAGACCCTTCGCGCACTCTTCGCGCTCATCTCGGAGTCGTGTCGCGATGAGATGGACCAGCGGCGCACGCAGAGAACGGAGCGCATGAACAAACTGCACGCGTATTGGGGCTCCTCGTCTGTCACGGTCGAACGCGACGACAAGAAGCAACTGCAGTGAGGGAAGAGACACATGTTACGCTAAGATACACCTTCAAAAGTGTACACACACGACCTTCTTCGGATTTGCTTCGAAAGAAGCCATGTTGGAAAGACGATGATTCGTGCAAGAGAGTGTGTGAGAGTTCAGCGGAGACTCGCGTGAAGACATGGAGACAGTAGAAGGTGTCGTCAACTTGCCTGCATGAATGAACGCGTGCATGTATGCAAGCAGCGGAAGCACAGAGCAAGCAGCGGAATCATAAAGAGGAGAAGCTCTTCGACTCGTCCAGCAACGTAATCCAGGCAGCACCAGCAGCTCATCATGATTTCACGATGATGCTTTTCCGGAAACAGCTGTTTCCGAGCCTGTCAGGAGGAACCCATCTTCGAACCTGTTTTAAATAAATACCCTTTTAAGTCGATATATTTTGTGAATTGTTTGAGTCAAAGAGACCTGTGTATTCGAATACATGCGTTTTGATAACGCCAACAATCAAGTGAGCAATGTTGGACACGAGAAAGGCGCACGAGGCGATCTGAGCATTCCCCTCGATTTTCGTGGCTAGATAAAAAAACACGTTGATGTTAAACCAGTACACGGATTTCAGAGTCCAAACTCAGGAGAGTAGGTGATTATGCATATACCTCTGTCAACAGCGCCAATTTAATGGTATTAAAATTATGTAAATACAAAATGGCTAGTACCGAATATCGTGAACGTTGACAAGAGAAAAAAAGTAAGATATAACCTTGCAGGATGCTTGCTTTGGATCCTGGCACAACGGAAAGCCACCCCTTTCGCGACTATCCTTCTAAGGGTTTATGGACCAGTAGTATTGTTTCTTTTTTTAGTAGTTAGACACATGCTAGTAGCCTGGCGATGAGATTTTGCTTTGGCTCTCTTTACTTCCCGCAGTACACGGACACGATGCGATTTCTATCGCCGCCTTTCATAGAAATATAGCGAATCTATGAGAGATAATATTTGCGTGAATTCAAGAATTCATGTACGGAATACTTGTTCTTCTGTGCATGGTTGAATTGAACTTGTACATGTAATAAGAGCCTTCTTGTGTCTAATCTTGTGTTCCTAAGTGCGTTATGTAAGGTGCATCTTAAAGCGAATCAAAAGCTGTGGCCAACAGCACGTCTAGGTACTTGTGCGCTGTGATGCAGAATTTACGCATGCCGGATCACACAGTTATATCTATGCACTTAGGAAGTATGCAAGTCGATTTGTACAGTGAATGTGGTTCATGTACTGAGATAACCACCCTGGATGACAATCGGTGAGAAGCGAAAGGGGGTCCACCGTGACTTGTCGTGGTGTCGTCCCAAAAAAACATGCAAAAATGGCTCGTCGCTTGTTCGGAAAGTGTGAACTGAAGCAGCCAGCAAATCGTCGTTTCAGTGCCAAAAGAAGGTATTTCGTCTTCTGTAAGCAGCATTTCTGTATGACTGAATGATCCTTGCAACACTCTCTCTACCGTGTTTTGGAATGAACCCATCGCCGAAATCCTCCGCTCGACTGGCTGCGTTCCTGAAAAAAATGGGACTAGGATGGTGCGATTTTTCTGATCCTGCCCCTACTCTGCAACTGCCAGCTCGCACTAGCCTTGCTTATTTTATTTGTTTTGCTTGTTTTGTTTGCTGGTCTACTTGCTTGCATGTTGCTGAGAGCCGCTAGCCAACCCCTTGTGTTTGTTGCTGGACAAAAATAAATGGGGTCCTCTGATCCAAGCTGGCTGACGAAATGGTCAGATGGAGACTCATTCCTCCAGGTGGTGGTGCGCTTCGCATTATTTCTCGCCATGATGCAATTAGCAGACGAAAAGAACCGATCCGGTGGAACCTCACGGATGGATGGATCCTGCCATCAGCAGCGGCTGTTGTTTGAACAATCAAGCAGCAAAAGTTCCCTGATTTTCGACCCCCTCAAGCAGCAACTTGGGCAGAATCCTCAAACAAGCTCCTCCGTCAAACAAAACCAAAACAAGCCAAAAACGACGGTCTTCCTGTCTCTGTTGGGAAGATCCACAATTTGTTTGTACTGTAGTGTAGGTGTCTGTCCTGAGATGGCGAGCAAACAAGTCGATGAAATGAACACATTGTGCACACGCATTTGCCTCATCGCAGGCTTCCGTGGTGGTTTTCTTGTTCTTTATCAGCGACAGTCGAGCGGGCGGGCGGGCGAGTTCCATGTGGAAAATGTGGGTGGCAATTGAGAGTTGCCAGTCGCATGTTTATTAAGGAAACGCAATGAACGAAATGCCTCTCGCGTCCACGCTGCGAGCGACGAGTTGGTTGGATGAGCACAATAGACAAGGTCTGATACTGTAGGTGACACTGTCTCAACAAAAAACGCCAACAACAAACTCTTTTGGCCAAAGAAACCTTGATTGCAACAATTAAACTGTTAAAATCCCTCAGTGCTTTGTTAAAGAGTAAAAAAGGCTTGAGTGGTAAGCTGTCACACTCGATCTGGTCTTCTTCTGAAGAAGAATGGGCTCGGATGTGCAACCATGATCCCGATGATGCAGGCTGCCTGCGTTCGAGCCTTTCGCCGTCTCTATCACACAACAGCAGCACACAAGACAAACAAATAAGCACAACAACAAGCAACAAGCAAAGCTCTTTTGTGTTTCGCAATACAAATATGAAGCATCCAATCCGTCCGATTTTGTGTTGGTGCTTTCTGGCCCGTCCGTCGCACATGCATTTGTTGGCCCCATCTCCCTCAGCCCCCCCGATCGTGCAACGCTCTCCTCCTCCTGAAGGACGTGTCTCACAGAACGTGCATTTTGGGGACCTCATTCCCCTTTTTAAAAGCAAGTGGCTCCATATCCTGTGTCAAGAAGGCATAATAGACAGGATATGCGTTATACCGGGCGGATCGGAAGTGAAGTGAAGCCGCGTTCTGATTGGCGCGTGTGCACTTTCCCTCCTCGTTTATGCGCAGACAGGGCGCTTTTTTTGTTCTTTTCGCCGTCTCAGTTTCTTTTTTTCACGTCAAAACGTGGGTGTTTGGGTTTTTGGGCGGTGCCTGCCCACTCTCTCTCTCTCTCTCTCTGGTGTCACAGGCTCAGCCTTCATGGGTTGCTCGGTTGTTGTTTGGGCTTGCTGGTGCTCGTGGAGCCATCATCCTCCCTCCGTCCGCTCATTCTCGCTTTCGCCCTGCTGCCGCTCAAGCCGTTGACGAAGATTAGTATTAGAGCATTTAAGTATCAGAGCATAACTCGACACCAAAATGGAGTGGATGCGATCCCGTGAGCAGATGCTCACCGGCCCCCCGGCGCCCAACGCGCTGCGGCCCAGCGCCGCCTCAGGACCAGGAGGAGGAGCCATCGAGGTGAAGAAGGAGCCTGTGCCCAAGTTCGTACTCGTGGACGCCAACAACCGCGTGCGCGAGCTCACGGGCGGCGCAGCCGCGGCTGCTGCCATGGGTCAACAGCACCAGCAGTATAACCAGCAGCACAACCAGCAGATGTCGGGCGGTGGGCTGTCGGCGTCGTCGTTCACGTCGCTGTCGTTCGGAGCCAACAGCAAGCCCATATCCATGTCGATGCCCATGGCCATGCACGGTCACAGCTACCACCACAGCCACAACAGTTACAACCAGCGGACGCACCACAACAACGACGAGGACTTCGCGATGACCCAAGAAGAGCTCGACGAGCAGGCGCAGCTAGAGCAGCAGCTCCAGGTCCAGAAGGAGGAGATGCGCTTCGTGTCGCCGCTGCCGCGTCCGCAGCTGCACGGCAACAGCAGCTCCCAGCGCCCGCTGCTCTTCCCCAACCACGCGTACACATACTCGGATCCGAACTCGAGCCAGCAGTTCGCGAACCCGCTCAAGACCCCGCCAACGGTCCCTCCCGTGTCCCCGTTCGCGGGACTCGCGCTCTCGGCGCCGGCCAAGTCTACGATCGCATCCACGGGCGGCAAGCTGCCGAACCCGTTCCACTCGGGACTCAGCACGACTGTCGAGTCGAGTCCGCGACTGCCGTCGCTCAATATGTTCCGTGCGGGCTCACCTGGTCAGCTGAAGATGGGCATCGCCGCACCACGCCCGCCACCGCTCTCATTGCGGTCGTCGTCCTCCGACTCGTTCACGACCGGCAGCCTGTCGTCACACCCGTCGCCGTCGCCGCACTCGACGTCGTTCTCCTTCCAGTCGCTGTCGGTGAACGCGTCGCCGCACCGCCACGTGGCGTCGTCGCCCTCGCCTTCGCCCATGTACTCGCAGTCGCTGCCGTCGTCGACGTTCATGCACTCACACGAGATGCGCAAGGCGCGCATGTCGTTCGACGGCGCCGAGAGCGTCAACATGTCATCCGACGACGAAGAGAACGGCATGATGCTGCTCAGCTCAAGCGTCGAGCGCGCGACGGGCGGCGCCCGCACGGGCCGCGTGTGTCGTTATGCCGACTGCAACAACATTGCGCGCTCGCGCGGTCTCTGCCGCACGCACGGCGGTGGCAAGCGCTGCTCGCACCCGAACTGCAACAAGAGTGCGCAGGCGAACCGCAAGTGTATCGCGCATGGCGGTGGCACCCCGTGCTCCTATGGCGACTGCGAGAAGACGGCGCAGTCGCGGGGGCTGTGCAAGGCGCACGGCGGCGGCGCACGGTGTAAGCACCCGGACTGTCCCAAGAGCTCGCAGTCGAAGGGCTTATGTCGCGGCCACGGTGGAGGCATCAAGTGCAAGGAGGACGGCTGCGAGAAGTGGGTGCAGAAGAATGGCTACTGCATCAAGCACGGCCGCGAGCGCTCAATGACGTCATGAGGTGAGGCGCCAGACGTTAAGGTGAACGAACAGCAATAGAAGAAATGGGAACGAGCGCTGCGGCAGATGCACGCATGCATGCGTGCAGGCGAATGGATGGATGGATGTGGAAATGGTGATGGTGATGATGATTTATTAGGCGGTGGTTCTCAGTGCGAGCGAGCCAGCAGCGGTGATGACGGCTCTCTTTTTGATATTTTTTGCGTAGCTCTTGCCGCTTTTTGTTTGTTTGTAATGTATGGCTACGAAATAATAAAGGGGAAAAGCACTTTGAACACTTTATAAGAGGCTGACTATGAATAGATAAGCAGATGGCAGGCAACCTGTGAGCTTGCTTGCGTGTCAATTAGAACAATCAGATCACCAGACGACGCAACAACGCCATGGAGCTGCAGGCGAAGCTGCTGAAGGCGTGAATGTGGCCCTCGCAGCGCGCTCTGCAGGCGCAGGATGGCTTCCTCGCGGTCACGTGCGTGGCCAACTGCGAGACTCTCACGTATGGTGCGCTCAATGAGGCTCAAGCCACGCCACGTAAGCTCCAGAGCGTGGTTCTTAAGTGGACCGAGGGGAAGGAACGAACCGCAGACGCCTTCCAGCTGGTCTGTGGCGATGGGCAAGAGCCGCCCAAGCTCGAGCTTCTGTTGTTCACGCTCCTAGCGCCAACAGCACAAGGAGCAAGCCCGAGCCACCGCCGTCAGCAGCGCATCGAGTACATTGGCAGGAGCGTGCTGCGCCTGAGCGCGCGCGACGTGGGCGCGATGCGTGCACAGCACGAGATCGTGTTCTCCACGACGCTCGACGGCGGACTCGGCGCGCTGGACGTCAAGCTCAAGCGGAGCTGCTCGCCTCCCGACAAGCAGCAGCAGTAACAAGAGCACGTGACTGTGGATGCAGACGAGCAGGATGTAGACGACGCTCACGTGGGTTGCGGCTCGTTCAGCGTCAGCTGGAGCTCGAGCGAGACGCTCAAGAAAGACCTGGAAGAGAAAGGTGAAATTGTGTCTATCTGTATGGCTTGCTATGAGGTCCGCCTGCACTCACCTTTAATTGATAGCCATCTATACCAGCTCGATTGAAAGCAGAGGGCGAGAAGAAGCTGCTGATACAATTGCGCAAAGTGTTCGTGAGTGCTCTTCACGCCGCCAAGCAGCGCGACAAGGAGCTGCGAAGACGGCGCGTCTGGTATGCGGCTACCAAGATCCAACGCGCGTACCGTACACTTCTCAACCGCCGCCGAGAAGCATGAGAGCGCATGCGCAGAGAACAACTGGCGCTGGAGGAGGCGAAGAAGGCGCGCGCGAGGGAGAAAGTGGTCGAGCGCAACTGACAGCGCGCGCAGGCAATGCGCGAGCAGCTCCTGAGCTTCACAAGCGGTGGTCGCGCCTGCCCAGCATCGCGACCTACAGACAATAACAACAACAGTAGCGGTAGCAGGACAAGCGCTAGGTGTGACGGTTTTGCCCAGATCAGGGCGGAGAAGCAATCCGTGGAGCTCGCAAAGCTGCAGCGCAGACTCGCGGAGCTGGAGGCCGAGCGCACTGATGCATTACGCGCCGCAAACGCGTAGAAGCACCGCGAGCGAGGCCCTGAGTTCAGTCATTTGATGAGCTGCAAGCAGTCGCGGTCAGCAGTGGCGCAGTATAGTAGCGCGACTATGAGTGGCAGCAACACCAAGAGGAGCAGTGGTCATAGCAGCAGCACTGAGCTCTTGGATGCGCGTCTGGTGCACGCTGTTCAGACACTGCACTTTGGTGCGACCAGAAAATGGTAGCATCGCACTTAAGCGAGTCGGCGGAAGCACTAGTATTCGTACCTAATCGAGTTGAACAGCGCCATTTTGCCATTTCGTGAAGCTCCCAAGAGCTTCGAGGCCATCATGAGCACAGTTGATAGCGATGCAGCGCCTTCGACGCCAGCGGCGAAAGGCCCCGAGCTCCAGATCAAGTGCGTTGTGCACACAAGCTGCTACTCTCTCTATATGTGCGCGTGCGTGCGGTTATAGCGAGTCTGTTAATGCCTTGTTGCTTGGCTGCTCTCATTAGGAACTTTGTCTGCTCGGCGAACCTGGGCATGCGCTTCGACCTGGCGAGCCTGCTGACCAAGTCGCACAAGAAGGCGGAGCTCGTGCCGAAGAAGAACTGCCTCGTGATGAAGCTCGCGCACCCGAAGGCCACGGCGATGCTCTTCGCGAACGGCAAGCTCGTGTGCACAGGTGCGGAGACCGAGGAGGCGATCAAAGGCGCGGCGCGCAAGTTCACGCAGGTGATCCAGAAGATGGACCACCCCGGAGTGAACCTCATCGACTTTAAGATCCAGAACGTCGTGGGCACGTGCGAGCTCGGCTTCCGCGTGCTCGTCGAAGAGCTCTCGTTCGCGCACAACGACCACTGCACGGTATGTTGGCATTCGATAGAGTGGGTTAATAGCCATGCGGTGGAGTCTGACGAAGTGTTTCTGTTTGTCGCGGTTCTTAGTATGAGCCAGAGCTGTACCCGGCGCTAATCTACCGTCTCGACAAGCCGAAAGTCAAGATTCTCGTGTTCGTGAGCGGCAAAGTGGTGTTCACGGGCTCGAAAGAGCCGCGCGAGCTGCACGCCGCGTTTGACGCGATCGTCCCCGTACGTCTGTCTTACTTTGAGCTGCATCTTGTCTGTGGTTCTGTGTTTAGTTTAAACTATCGCTAACGGTGCGACTATTGGTTCATCATGCTTTTCCCCAATAGACCCTGCGCCAGTTCAAGGACACAAAGCACGTGGAGACTGGGAGTGAGGACGCGGACAGCGAAGCCGCGAAGAAGCTAGTGAGTCAGGGCAACAACAGCAACGCCAGCGGCAATGTGACTAACGACGACAACGATGAAGACCAGAGCATGATGGACGACGAATAGAGTGAGCGAGTCCGTCGTATGAAGAAGGAAGCCTAATAACTTGTACATAATCTTATTTTTCTCCTAGCCTGACTCAGTAGCTTGCGAAGAAGTCCTGCTAGTACGAGAAGCGCACGTAGAGAACGAGGAGCCACGTCTGTCGGAGACTACGCATCACGTCTGGTAGTAGCATTGATCTCACGTTGTTGACGCTGTCGCTTGTAGACATCTTTAGAGGTGCTGGTGCTGTAGTTGACGAAGATGACGATTTTAGGCTGCTTCGCGTCTGGCGGAGTACCGCAAGGAGCTCATTTAGCCCTTCGACGTAACGCATCTGGGTGTTTAGAGGCCGCAGCGTTTCTTCTAGTTGGCGGAACAGCATTTCAAGAATCAGAATGAGGGCCTTCAAAGGCAGCTGAGGTGGAGATGGGGGTGCTGGAGGCCTCACTCGACTCTGTTGTACATCTCTCAGCCGCTGCTGGAGGTGCTCTAGTAGCCAATGGCATGCAGTTTCCTGAACACCAGGTGGAGATAGCACAAGTTGTTGGTAAGAGCACAAAAACAAGACCCAAGGCAAAAACCAAGAAACACAACCACTCACAATCGAATAGAGCTGCAGCATCGAAGAGTGCACCGTGAGGTGCTGCAGTAACAGTCCGCTCGTGTGGTCTGCTGTGTGGCGATACGGCGCCGAGAAGTCAGCAGCTGTTGCATCAGAAGAAGCGCCAAAGTCGAGCTCGTACTTGAGAAGCAGGCCGTCATGTTCAGTTGCCTGGCGGACAAACGGCGTCCAGTGCTCTCGCACCAACCCACCGCCGTCACCTGTAGCCAAGACATTGCTAACGTATTCTCCTAGCACGTACACTGTGTTCTCCGAGCGAAAGAAAATGCCAAACTGCTGAATGCGAAACGCCAAGAGCTGCGAGACGCAGTTGATCTGCTTTCAGTTGTCGTCACCGCCATTTTCAGCCGGTTTGTGGTGGAAAACGTACGATTTCCTCGCGATGTGAACGACCGCAGCGTTGTCCTTCCCACCACCAACGCCGCCAATTTCTAAAGACTGTGGCTCTGAGAAGAGCGTGATCTCCAGTTGGAGAACGCACTTGGTGCGCGAGGCTTCTTGTAACAGCTGGTGCATCACTTCGTTGTCATCGTTTCTCAAGTAATCGACGTCGCTGACAATTTCTCCCAATGGATCAACGAGATTCGCTTCCATGGGGTTGACGGGAAGGTCTTGGAGGTGAGGAGAAGAATGGCGACCCGCAAGGCGCCGCAGGTCCTGAACCGCTGCTTCAGCGAAGAGCGCGAGCGCCTGCGTGAACTCTCGGTCTTCGGCCACGACGTGCTCCAGGACCTCAAGCTCTTGTAAAACAGGCTGATTGGCTCTCTTGGAGTACCCGCCAGCGGATGGAATATCTGCATGGAATACGAGCCTTTCGGCGGCTGAAAGTCCTGCTGGCGGAAGGTCCGATAGCTCTGAAACCGCGAGTGCGCTGTCCACACTCGGTCTGGGTCCAGGATCTCCAGGATCTTGCGGTTGCTTCCATACAAATTGCGGATGGGGCCATTGCTGTCGAGCTTCAGAATGACGGCGACTTCAGTTTCGCTATTGAGAGCAATCACTTGGATCGTGCTTCGCTTTGCACCACCATCATCAGCCTCGTGTCCTTGCTCCAGAGGACTCACCCACACGTGATGACGCACTGCAAACACGCGCATTTTCAGCGAGAGCTCGATGAACGGGTTGGGCGGCAGGTGAAACGCCACGATGTTCATCACTGCGCTCTCGAACGCCACGTCGACGCACGAGTCGACAAGGAACTGCGCCAAAACACACTCGAAGGCGATCAGCGGCGGGTGTTCGCGCTCCTCAACAGCGGCTTGGAGCGCTCTCAGCACGTCGATCTCGTGCTCGTCAGGGTCCACCAAAGTTGGGTGTTCGTCAGAACCAAGTTTGATGGTCTCAGCGTCCCTGTGGTGACTTTGCACCAATTTCATGAAGTTTCGAATGGCAACGCGCGCAAAAAGAAAAACTCCAGACTTGAGAGCGCGGGTCCCTACCATAAAAGAGCGATTCTGCTGCTGGCGCTGAGTTACTGACGTTTTGACGGTCTTGTTGGTATGTTCCGATACAAAGTGGAAGAAGGACCACTGTGTGGTCTCGCAAATGGTGATACTTGAGCTGTTAGTGGTACTGCTGGTACTGCCAGAGTACTGGCTGCCCCACTGAAGCTCGTGATCCCAAAACTCGCGTTGCTCACGATCACGAGCTTCACCGCCGAGACGAACGCGTTGCGGTTCCCATTCACGCGCTCAACGGTCCAGAGCTGCTGCAGTTGCTGACGATCATCATCTGAGCCACTGACGCTATCTCCTTCAGAGCCTGACATTGTCGTAATGCAGATGCCGCTGCATCCGATTGCACCTCTTGGTATAGCAGCCTTTGGCTCGCTTGAGCCACTTGACTTGGGTGCTTTGCTCACCACCACCAGCTCATACAGAAATATGAAAAGCCGGCGCGCAAACACGCCCATCGCCTCCTCCAGTAGCTCCCCCACGACTACCACGTGCTGCTCGATCTCCACAATCAGATACTCTGCCAGTGTGAAGCTATTCCCATGACCCACAAGCGCTCCAAACACCGTGACGACGTAGCCTTCGTTGTCCTGCTCGCCCATGAGGTTCCCGTCGTCTGTCGCTGCAAATCAGGACGGGTGGACCTCGCGGATTGCGTCCATGCGACGCCCTAATTGAGTCAGATCCAGACGCTCCATGACTGGCAGGAAGCCCCAGAGAGACCTGGGCAGCAGCTCCTTCGTGGTGCACAGACGAATTTGCTTAGATGAGGCGCTACTGGCACTGGCATTAGAACTCTTCTGCTGCTGTTGCTCGTGTAGTAGGAAGTCTGGCTGGGTACCAGAAGTCGTACGAGTGGCGGCAGTTAAGGCTTCACTGAGGGCCAGCGATCGCTCAATCTCGCTCCGGCGGATCAGCTGCAGCAGACGCGGGTACGGATTCCCCGGCAGCACGCGTCGGGTCTTGAAGTCGCGCGCGAGTTTGGTCAGGAACGCCTGCAGCACCTGCAGCAACCTGGTGTCCTGGAAGTACGCGTGTAGGAGCTCGTTGCGCTGCGCTGCGTACTGGGACAGAGCCTTAGAGGGCGAGGGTGTCTCCTGTGCTGGCATGGAGCTCTTCATCTAGGGCTCATAGCAAGGTAAATCAGCGAGTGGTCAGGTTTGATATAGCCAACAGACACATAGAACCAGTTTTGGGTGGGGAAGGCAATATAATATCTATGTACGCTCATTTGGAGTCTGAAGAGGCGAAACGAAAGGGTGGACCTGCTGGTGCTACTGGCTAATAGCACTAATGACAGGTCGGCAGCTGACTTGAACTTACTTGATTCGCGCGGCGTTGGCCTCCGGCAGACGCTCAATGACGTATTTGCGGTTGGAGATGTACATGATGGGCACACCCGGGACCTTTCGGATGCGACGCTTCAGCTCGCGATCGCACGTCGCCACCAGGTAGCAGCGGTGCTGCTGCACACGCTGCAGCAGACAGTCGTCGGCGTACGTGCCTTTGTGTGTGCAGGGCAGGCGCTCGAAGCGCGGGTCCTTCGCTAATCGCAGCGCCACGCGGTACTTGTGGCCCAGGCGCTCGAGCTCGGCCATGACGCAGTCCGTGATGCACGGCACGCCTGTTGTCGGACACATAGCAGAGAAAGCAAGAAGTGAGCATGGATCATCCTAAATGTGACCTAAATAGGACGTGGAAGGCATCATTTTTACGTACACTTTGCGAGCAGGCAGTCCATCATGGCTGACACCACCTCGAGCTTGTTCTTGATGGAAAAGTTGATAAAGTTCGTATCCACGAGCACGTTGTACGGCGGTCCCAGCTCCGCGTTGTACTTGAAGAAGAGGTTCGATGGGATCTGGTCACTGTGATTATACAGAACAGCGAAGCGTTACACTAGTACACTTGCTCATATTCATATTCATGCGTGAGGTCATGCGAACAGCACGTACATTTGCTTTGGCGCTTCCTCTTTCTTCTTCTTCTCGTTCGCGACAGCGGCGTTCTTGCGCACCGAGTTGCTATGAGAATGACACAGGCCACACGGCATTCAATTAGTAAACCATATACGTGTGCATGGATGTTTCGGCTAATCGAAAGAGCTAGCGAAGCAGCACTTACATGCGCATGTCCTTTGGACTGATCATGCGCTTGACCGCGGCGAACTTGCGCGTCTTCTTGTCTTTGCCCTGTTTTCAAGCACAAGCGATGGAATCACATAGATAGATAGATAGATAGATAGACGCAGCAGCATCGTTAGCACTCGACATATATCATCAAGGCGGTGGTTACACCTGCCAGTCCGCCTGCAAACACACACACGCACATGGACGCACCATGCTTGCTGCTTGTGTAGGTAGCTCTTTATTTCTGGCCGCCTGCCAATCACCTTTTGTGTGAGAGTGAGTGTGACGTTTAGAGCCACCAACCAACAGTTCTAGTATCGGGATGTTGCACGAATGTGGCAATACTAAAGTAGCAACACAACAGTTGCCACTGAAGTACCAGATGTCCATTGTAGTTTGATACCAAATGCCTTCAAAAAGCAATCGAGCATCCCAATCGCGACGACGACGCAAGCATGAGCCACCGAAACCATCGCAACGGAGGTCGCAACGGCGGCCGTGGAGCTGGCAGAGGCAGAAAGAATGTATGGGGCGCTGCATCATTGCCATGCAGACACATGCGGCTATTCGCTCTGATCATAGTGTGTGCTATTCTGTCTCTTTGCAGGATGAAAGCGGCGGCGAGAGCGCGGGGCTCACAGCGTTCAACATGAACGACGAGAACGACGAAGGCCACTTTGATGACGACGGCAACTTTGTGTGGAACAAGGAGGACAAGCGCGTGCAGGAGGAGGCGTGGCTGGACGACGTCTCGGAGGAGGTCATCGGTGCCGCGCTGCATGCGAAAGTAAGAGAGCACAAGGGGGGGGGGGGGGGGGG
>JAADVN010000024.1:0-53219 GCA_023335535.1 Globisporangium spinosum
AGCCGTAGCTCGGGCGCGCTTTGTGTTTTCTGGCTGCAGGTCGTCGAGACTCATCGGTCGGAAACCGAGCAGATATGCAAGTGGTATGGCTTTGTATTGGGTTTTGTAAGGGCATACATATATTTTCAGAGCGATTCCGACCCGATACGTCGGAATCAATGGCTCTCAGTACTTACCTAACCCTGACAACTATAATTGGTCAATTTTGATCCCAATTTCGTTTCTGATTGGTTTTCATCGCTAAAAACCACCTGATTGATCTATTCAACGTATACAAAGCTCAAGGGAGGTCAGATAAACGATGATATTCATCCATATCTGAAGATTTCAGCGCTGGAGAGTAAAAATTGTGGGAAAATCTACATTTTCGTGAAAAAAGAAACGTCCTTAAGCTTTTGGCGTGCACTGTACTAATGTGCTCTCAAAATCGCGTATCCGAGTGTGTAATAAAATTGTCGAAGAAAAAAATCAGGAGTGAGAAATTTCGGCAATCTGATTGAATGATGTCTATGTCCCCCTGAGTCTACCGACATCATAAAATTTGAGAACAAGAAACCAGAACTATTAAACCGTGTTCTAGTGGATTTTATAAACCAAGTGTGATTAAGTGTAGAAAACGTAATATCATTTAGGGTGAAAAAGTAAATCTACAAACGTATCCTTAATAGAAGCCTCTCTGCTCTGCATGTCAATATCCTCAGCGCAACTGTGATACACATTCAAACGAATGTTAAATTTTCTTCTAAATAAAATGCTCGTAATTTTAGCATTTTGATCCCAAGTGGTATATTTTTGTAGGAAAAGAGGAGGAGGCATGGTATAGTTTTGGAAGAGAATGGGAGGAGGCAATGGTTTTGGAAGAAAAGGAGAAGAGGTCATGTTTAACAGCATTTGTTGTCACACATAGATTTACCAAGAGGAAGATGGCGATGGCGAGGCGTAGCATCACGATGCTGTGGTCGGCACGGGTGCTGGCCTCGCGGCGGCAGCAGTTCTCTGTGAGTGCGCGCACGTCCCTGAGCCTGCAGCTGGTGTCCGGCGCGTGCGAGTTGCCGCATCCACAGAAACGCTCAACGGGCGGCGAGGACGCGTGGTTCATCTGCTCCAACACGGTCGGCGTCGCGGACGGCGTCGGCGGCTGGGCTCGAAAGGTAATGCACGCGTGAACGATGCGTGTGGCATCGTATATTTGTACATACCGCAAATTACGGTTGCTGATTTAGCTGTGTCGCTGCGTCTTTGTGTGTGAGAGCAGGGCATTGACTCGGGCGAATACTCGCGAACACTGATGAGTTCGGCGCATTCGGTGCTGGGATCAGTCGTTGACGAGAAGAAAGACCCGGTGCCAACGCCGCTGGAGGTGTTGACCTATGCACATGGAAAAGCAAAGGTACGCTATCAAGCTGGTGCTATAGTTACGCTATGCGACTGCTGCGTCTAATGCTGTTGCGTTTCCCCTTTTGCTGTTTACCTAATGCGACAGTGCGCTGGAAGTTCAACGGCGTGCATTGTACAGCTTCATGGTGAGTAAGCTAAGCTTTAGCTGAGAATCGGCTGACATGCGTTTGCTTGTCTTTGCGATTGATATCCACTGCATAAATGGGATGCTGGACTGACTATTACGGGAATTTGTATGCGAATGAATGCTCAGATGCCTCGCTTCGAACGATCAACTTGGGTGACTCGGGCTTCTTGCTCTGCCGGTTGCAATCGTCAGCGGACGACGATGGAAACTCGTTGAAGTGGCAGGTCGTGTATGAGGCGCCGCATCAGTCGCACTACTTCAACTGTCCCTTTCAGCTCGGCTACAACAACGGCGACTCGGTAAGTTCACACCACGATCCATGGGATTCTATGCAAATTGTTGGGGTTGCTAAGGATCTGATGTTTCTTTGATGAAATGCGATTATTGTGCTACAGCCAGACCAAGGGCAGCTTGTTGAACTAGAGACGAAAGAGGGCGACTTGATTGTGCTCGGCACCGACGGACTGTAAGTGGCACTCGCTTGCTCTTTTTTATTGTATGGCTCTCTCATGCAAGATCTCCGTGTGTATTGATTGTCTGCACTATAGGTTCGATAACCTCTACCCCGCGCAGATCACGAGCCTCCTGGACACGGTCTTGCCGCCCGCGCCTGAGATAGACTCGGAGAGCATGGAGAAAGTGGCGTCCTGCATCGCGCACACGGCGCACAAGTCGGCGAAAGGCACGAAGAACAAGACGCCGTTCGCGCAGGCGGCGCGCAAGGCTGGGTACGAGTACATGGGCGGCAAGATGGACGACATCACGGTGATCACGAGTCTCGTGACGTCGTCCTCTGCTCCGTAGAGAATAAATACCCGAGCACCTGTAGGTAATTTTTTGCACACACACTCACACACACATGAAAAGAGAGATGCACATGATCATGTTGGTGGTTTTGCTGGTAAAGAACTCAATCAAACCGATACAAACAAATGGATTCTATTGGCGAGGTCATGTAGACGAAGCTTACTAAAGTCTCTGTTTGATCACGTGGCATTGATTGGCATTGGCACAATCATGGACATATGTACACGCAATGTTACAGTACTGTATGTGGATATGGAATGCCGTCCTGGTGCATGTACACCCAAAGTGGTGCGTGCTTTGGGGTCCATTCAAGTGATCGACAGATCCATGTTGACCGCCGTCCAGCAGAGTGATCGAGATCTCAACAACCGGCCGAGTCCAGTGCCACACGCGACCCATTTGCTGCATGAGCAACTCTGTTGGTCGCAATGGACAAAAAGGATTGCGAAAGGTCGCGCCGCCTGAGACGAGTTGCGTTTGTGGTTGCGGCTTCTATGCAAAAGCAAACGGGGGCAAGGGCTCACTCGCTGCGTGGGCTAAAGATAGAGATAGAGAAACCACTTGGTGCTCCATGCGCGCGCGCTGAACGTTCGCGCCGTGCTGCGCTCAGATTAGCAATTTGATCGTATGGGACTGAGTATTATTTATTATGCGCTCATCGATCCGGTTTCGTTTACTAAAGTCCCAACGCCCAGCGTTGGGACACCCACATGACGCTCATGCGTTCACTCGAGCTACCAAAAAGTGTGTTCATATATGCTGTCCGCATGATTGATTGATTGCCTTCAAACGGAAGGAGCCGTAGGATACACGTCCCCCATAGATCGCACAACTACAAGAGAGTCGGAATTGGGTGAACGAGAGAGATCACTCCATCGTCTCGTCGCCAACGCCACCGAGTGATAAATGAGCATGAGACTCATTCATTCGAGCAAATGGGTCGGAAGATCGTTGAGCTTGTCGTGGGCTTGCGCTAGATACATTTTGCATGCGTGCCGCGCGGGAAGCCATCGATTATGGCGCGCGATAGGCAAATGCCGGCAGCTCCTCAATGGGATGGCAGCCACGGCGGATAGCCTCTGGTCACTTTGTGGGGAAGGAGTGGCGTTGACCAGCCCAGACTGCCTCAACTCTCTCGCAATGGCAACGGCAATGGCGCTCTTCACTCCGAAAGCATCTTCACTTGGTGTCGCGATCGGATCGATGTTCCGGCCTTTTGTCTGTTGGCTGGCGGTTCAACGTCCGCTCCAGAGGGTCTCTTTCATTCACCTTTTTATGCAGAAAAATAGTGTAATGATGAACGTAGACTCCAATGTTTTACTGAAATGTAACACTGTACCATATCCTCTATAATTTGTTTCTAGAAGGTTTGACGCAATGTAGAAGGCGCTTTGACTAAATGGACAAAGCAGAAGAGGGTTCGAAATTTTATGTCCAGAAACGATCGCTCCGACTCTTCTGCTCTACAAAAAGTGGGTCAATTAGGGCTCGTGGTGGCCAAAGTACAGTTTTCGCGGTCAACGAGAGCACTGTCTAGACACAGTGTCTGACGTCCAAAAACGACCATATGCAGCACTTTGACACTGTTTTCTGCGTGTCACCTCGATCGAGATTTCGAGCGTCCATGAACTGCGTAGGAAAATATGTGAATGGAATTCAAGAGGTCCGAGCAATGACCAAATCGATCCTCTCGAGCAGATTCGCCTCCCCATGCATTGCCTCACGTGGTCCTCTTTCATTGCATCCTCGTGAGTTTGGATGCAAACATTTTTGGCTTTGAAAATGTGGTTGTATCACATTATTACGACTCAGGTGAGATTGAGCTTCACAATGGGCCGCAGCCTCTGTGCCCAGTCCGTTCGTTCAAAAAGCGCTTGTCTCTGCCTTTTCTCTGTGCAGAATTCCCGCTCCCATCTGTTTTTCGATTGGACAAAAACAAGGAAATTGGAAAGATAATTTATCTTCTTTTTTCATCGCTAAGTAAACTACATTTTACACCCAAAATACAGTCTGATCAAAATGTACACCATATGACCCCATCAATATATTTACATCGTTTTACCACACACACCCGTTTTTAACTCGCCCATTGTCACCCATACCCACATCTGTAACTGAACGTTCACTTGGTAAACTACCATCCGAACTGGCGCTTCTGCCCACCATCCCCACAAAGTGCCGACAAAAGGCAACGATGCTGCAACAAGAGCAAAAGCAGGAGGAGGAGGAGGGGCGAGGGAAAGAAAGCGAGAGAGAGTCGAGCCGAGCCGCCAGCCCCTGCTGCGCTGGCTTTCCGCGACCTCCGCCGCCCTTACTCACAGCACCAGCCGGTACAAGCGACTTGCGCGCGCCGCAAACCTCTACACTATCGAACCGCTCATTCTGGGGTTTGCGAGTCCTCCAAACCACTTGACCAACACCATCATTCGGTTTGGTACACGCGAGCGCCGCAAGCGACAACGCAACGCCCGCAACGCACAACACGCTTCTCGAGAGAAAGCGAATTAGCTCCCGAAGCAGACGACGACAAGCAAGCGCAGAGTGTGTTTGTGTGTAGTGTGTGTTTGAATCCTCTCAAAGCACGAAAAGCAAAAACAACAATCAAAGCAGCTCAAGCATGTGGAAGCAGCTCCTCTTCGCGGCTGCGCTCGTGAGCAGCGGCTCCACGACCCGCGCGCTCTTCATCGATGGTATGCAATGGTGGCGCGTTAAAGCAATGTCTACGTCGTGTTTGTATGCGTTTTACTGACGGTGTGGGTATGCGCTTGATGTGTTTATTGCAGGATGCCCGACTGGCACGTTCCCAGTGAGTGTGCTCGACGACCCGGAAGTGCACTGCCTGAGCTCGGCGCCGTGCTCCGGCACATACAACGCGAACGGACTCCCGCAGGGCGTTGGCGCCTGCCCATCGAACACAGGCTGCGCGCTCCTGCCAAACAACGAGGCCATCATGGGCTGCGTCGCCGCTGGACGTGGTGACGTGGCGTATGTCAACGCGGACGGCTCGCTCACCCGCGGCGGCAAGGTCATCAACCTGAAATCGACTGCCACGACTACGATAAGTACGACGGAGAATAGCAACAACGCCAACAGCAACAACAATGCTAACAACAGCAACAACAACAGTGGCACGACCAGCACCACCAACAAGGGAAGCGACAGCACGACCACGACGTCGTCGCCAACGGCAACAGTTTCTCCAGGAAACCTCGACGGCGCAAACTCATTGAAATCGGGCGGCACGACGTCGGCCATCGGCAGCCAAGACGCTGCCGCCTCTGCCTCCAAGAAGACTGGCTCCTCTGCCGCCGGCTCGTCGGCGGGACTCCGCGGCTCCAAGTCGTCCTCGGGCTCGTCGGACTCGATCCCATCCCCATCGCCGACGCCATCCCCAACGCCATCGCCGACCCCTTCGCAGTCGGTGGAGCACGTGAACTCCCAGCAGACCTTGAACGACATTGACGGCGACTCCAAAACCAGCAAGGGCGAGTCGACCAGCTCGCCTAGCGGCATTGCGGCCACGTCCATCATCGTTATCGTCGTGGGCTGCTTGGCCATTGTCGCGGTCGTCGCTGGCGTGCGCCTGCTCAAGAAGGACAAGGAAGCGGTCGTGGAGACCCCCGAGGGTACTCTGGACGCCTACGGTGGCGGCATCACGCCCAAGGAGAACGTCGTGCTCCTGTAAGTTTTATCAAGCGAGCAAACGGGTCGGCCGGTTCGGCTTGGTCGATCGGTCGGTGGTGGTGTCTAGACAGGAGTGGGTGGAGTGTCGACAGAAAACGAAGCGAAGCGGAGTGCCGAGTTGAAAAGAGTGGTATCAAGAGTGCGTGAATGTGTATGTGGCCGTCATGAGTGCGTGTGTGGGTGGCTAAGTGGTGGAGAAGTCAAACCTGAGGATTTTTGCGAGATGATGAGCAGGACGCAGAGAATAGCTCATCGTCTTCCCCCAAGGTGCTTGCTTGTCTGCCTGGTGCCTGCTCACTACCTCCTCTGCAGCTTGTGTCGCCGTCGCTCGTCCCTCGCGCGCCTGCAGACGTCTTCTTCTTGCCCAGTCCCCAAGCTGCTCCTGCCACCGCCCAAGCCGCCGCTCTTGTCAATCGCCTCCTCTAGCGGATTCTTTTTGTCGTTGTGTAGAAAAAAGAGAGAAAAAAGTTGAGCTCGGTCGTTCGCTGCGAAGCCCCCGGAACGGAACGCGTTAGGATCCTCAGAAGACCTCGAACGATAGAGATTGGAAGATGCCAAGTGAACCAAACGGGAAATACGCAGTCGACGGACGATGCGCTTACTTTTTTCTTCATTTCTGCCACTTTGTGTCGCGTTGAACTCTTTTGTCTTTGTATCATCATCACTATTGCTATGCATCTCGTCATCGTTGCTGTGTGTGAATGCCGCTATGGCTACCCTTCCCACCCTCTTCGGTGGCAATGAAGCTCACAATATAGAGACGAGAGAGAGGAGCTTAAAGCCAAATGCATGTTCAAAGCATTGAGCTGAGAATGCTTGTCTGGACGGATGTGAATGCGTTTTCAAATATCATCTCAATGCTTGACGTCCAAGAAGTCTCAGGAATCAGTCAAACAAAGGGAAAAGACAGACTGAGAGCTCAGGACTGAACTTTGCCTAACGCGCACCCTGGAGTGGGCAGACAACAAGTAGACTGCCAGACGGTGCTTCTAGCTTTTTCTTCCACAATGGATCGATCCATTCTTGCTGAGCTGCTTCGTCAGGTTGGTTGGTGGCGTGCGCTTCCTCTTTGACTGTCGACTCGCACGACCGTGCCACCTCTATACAAGATCTCATGTGTCATGAATAAAGGAGGGACATCTTTGCGCATCCTTGTGCCAAGGGTCAAGAGAAGAGCCTCCGCCGTTTGATTTGGTTGTTTTTGAGCTGTTGACTGTCTGACTGGCTCTGGTGGGTGGTGGTTTCACTTCAGCCCGTCAGAATGAGCAACACCACTTTTGCACTCAAAAATCAGTCTTCGCTGCGAATTTCGCCGGAACTTTCAGTCGAAAGAAGAGTCACTCGCCACCAAGATCTCTCTCATCGTCTCGTGTCTTTGAGCGTTAGACGTTAGGCTGCTTCGCATCGCATCTGTATGCTCCATCTGCTCCACCCATTTGAATCAAGAGTCAAAAGATCGCTTCATTTGCTTCGTCACTGACTCCGTCCTGGAGAGACAGCATGCAATGTTTGGTCATCCAGGCACATAAATGCGTTCTTACATGTATTTATCTTCAGCGTCACCAGTCTTCTCTCTTCATCTCCTCCCCTGCTTATCTCTCTACACAGTAGTGGCAGCTGTGTGGGCAAACAAATGAGTGACCGATCACTTAGCTGCAGCTTAGCTCGACTTGGTCTTGGCGGCGGCCTTGGCTTCCTTGAGCGTGAACGTCTTGGCGTCCGTGTCGACCACGCCGTACTTGGCGTACATGGCGGCCATGCGGAAGAACGTCGGGATAATCGGCGCCGCGTTCTTGCGTACGAGCTCTGGGAACGCCTTGGCGAACGCCGCCGTAGCGTCGTTGAGCTTGTAGTGCGGGATGATCGGGAACAGGTGGTGGATCTGGTGCGTGCCGATGTTGTGGCTCAGGTTGTCGATCAGCGCGCCGTACGAGCGGTCCACGGACGAGAGGTTGCCCTTGACGTACGTCCACTCCGAGTCCGCGTACCACGGAGTCTCTTCGTCGTTGTGGTGCTGCAGAAATTCAATACACAATAGACCGGTGGCTATCTGTTAGCTCCATGTTGCCATTGATGCACAGCAATCATTCATCCATTTACGTACCAAGAACGTGGTGACCACGAGCATCGTGGCAAAGACGAACAATGGACCAAAGTAGTAGATCGCCATGGTCGTGAAGCCCAAGACGAAGGTCAGGTACGAGTAGAGACCCGCGAAGGCGAAGAGCACGCCGAGCGAGATGATCACAGCGGCCACGCGACGCACGTACATCGCTTCCCACTACAAAGAGAAAAGGAGACAAATGGTCAGATTTTATGGTCAGCCAAGTGTCATGAGGATAGCACGATGCAATCAGCAAAACGTGGTGTGTCACCATACAAACAAAAACAAGCAGACAGAGCGAACAACTCACCGGGTTGAAGTGGTTCATCGTGCGAGGAGGGAAGCCCGCGAACAGGTAGGCAAACCACGCCGAGCCGAGCGACATGACCTGAAGACACAACAAGCAAGCAACAAACACATATCGCACAATAAAAGTTAGCTCACGAGGCAAGACATCACGAATCGTCACACACAATAAATTAACACGCACCAAGTGGCGGGAGACCGGGTGCGAGTCCGCTTCGCGTTGCGGGTAGAAGATCTCGTCCTTGTCGATGTTGCCCGTGTTCTTGTGGTGGTGGCGGTGCGACAGCTTCCAGGACTCGAACGGCGTGAGGATGATCGAGTGCATGAGCGTGCCGACGCTGAAGTTGAGCACGTGCGAGCGCGAGAACGCACCGTGGCCGCAGTCGTGGCCGACCGTGAAGAAGCCCCAGAACACGATGCCCTGCAGCAGCACGTAGCCCGTGCAGAGCGCGGCGTCGAGCAGCGCGTTCGCCTGCAGCAGCGGCAGCGCACGCGCGTACGAGAGCGCGACCGCGAGCGAGCCGGCAAGCGCCAGCGAGCGCGCGGTGTAGTAGAGCGACAGGGGCACCGACGCTTCGAAGCACTCGCTGGGCAGCGCGCGCTTGATCTCGGTCAGCGACGGGAACTCGTACGGCGCGGCGTCTTGGGCGGCGGAGGTGGACGCCATGGCGAGCGGACTGCAGATCTCTCTCTTGGTCTCGTGGCCGGAGCGGAAGTGAAGAGCAGGAGCAGGAGCGGAGACCACTGGCGGGCGGGCCACTCGCAGCTGAGTCTGTGGTGGTGCAAGGGCTTGCTGAGCAGCGCAAGAGCAAGATCGCTCGCTTGCTTTGCTCGCGCTTGTTTGGTTGAGGAGGTACTGCAGGGGGCGAGTGACTTGGCTTCAGTATGCGGGATGGTTAGGGTTGGGGATGGACGTGTTTTGTTGCGGATCGCTGTTTTGTAACGAGCCTGTCGTTTCGGTTCCCAAAATAGAGTATCCATTGTTGCAGGCCAGACAAAACAGAAACTGCCTTGAGCTCCATAACCAGATTCTATAAAGCTGAAGAGATCATCCGAATAAAGAGGCAACTATTAATCTCGAGTTGACGCGCGGGTGTCGCAACCTCTATTCAAGACACACCCATTCGCTCATCATCAACGTTATGACATCACTTTGTCAGCTGAGTCGGTCATCTGATTTGCTCAGCATCCACCCATTTCCAATGCACCCCCATAATCGAGCCGATGACGAGAAGTTCGTCTCCTGAATGGAGGTATTTGCTAAACTCCATCCATCAACTCACACGATTCCATCCATGGATGTTCCTCATAAGCTCACGCATCCATCCATTCGCTCTCTTATCAAATGGAAAAACTGCTGGTACTATGAGCGGAAGGGCAGCACCACCTCGTGCTGCAAAATCTCCTCCGCCAGCGGCCGCTGCAGCGGATCTGGATGCATCATGCTCGCGATCAGGTGCTGCAGCGAGTTCGAGTACTGACTGTTGAGGTTAATTACAACATACCACCATTTCACACACACAATGAGTGGGTCTCAGGGTTCAAAGCTCAGCTATTAAAAAAACGCCGAAAAAGAGAAAGAAATCGTACCGGAACATGACCAGGTCGCCGTCTCGGATGCGCTGCCAGTCTTCGCCGCCGTTCGGCAGCGTCGCTCCGAGCGCCAGTTCGTAAATCGTGGCGCCGAGAGCGAAAATGTCACCCGCGCGCAGGTTCGTGCGGCTTCCCTCCATCAGCTCCCTATTCGTTAACAAAAATCAGAAAAAATAAGTATCGGAAAAGCCAGCAGTGCTCAAGACAACTGTAAGTCTCCTTTTGCACGCACCGGCTCAGATATCGGTTGTCGCCCTCGGTGATCTCCATGCTGCCGTCCATATGCGCCACTGTGCCCAGGTCCCCCAGCTGAATATACCACCAGCATCGCAATATGTGAAAACTAGTACGTCACACTTTCAATAACATAACAGCACATTTTATTCGTACCTTGTAGATCTCTCCATCAGCGACGAGCACATTCTGGATCTTCACGTCCATGTGGACCATTTTCTTCGAGTGCATGTCGTGCAGAGCCTATAGCGACACACATTTACAACATGTCAGTAATTTACAGACATAGTGCTTATCTATTGCAGAGCATGTTGTCCGTACCTGTGTGATGTGACAGAGCACTTTGCAGAGCACGGCTTCGGGGATGTGGTGGGGCTTGAACTTGTCGAGGAAGCCGCCGAGACTGCAGCCGCTGCAGCTCTCCAGTTGGATGTAGAGCAGATCGTCCTCAATCCACGCGTCAAAGTACCGCACCACGTGTCGACTCGAGCTCAGCGCCGCCAGCGCTTGGACTTCTCGCAAGGCTCGCTCCCTGTACATACGATCCAAAATATGAGTTGGTGCATATTGCGTCTCAAGAAAGGTCATAATGACAAATACAAAGAAGGGCTTACGTGTCGGCTTTGCCTCGAAAGTGGCGCTTGCTCTTCTTCACCGCGTACACCCAGCCGTCGATCTTCTTCATGCACTTGAACACTTTCGAGAATGAGCCCGAGCCAATGAGCTCCAGCTCGCTAAAATCCGCCAGGTACTTGGAGAGCGGCGCCGTATTCAAACCACTGCCCCAGGTGGTCGGGAACGACTGGCGCTTGCGGTTCGAGCGCTTCTTCTTCAAATCCGACGCGGGGGTCGGCGCAAACGGATTCACAAACGACTCCATCGCCAGAAAGCTCGTCTTACTGCTGGTGCCCTCGTTGCTACAGATGGGTACAAACAATAAGACTCAGCATTTGACAACCCATTTTCCTCCAGAGCAATAGTGTAAGGCGTGAAATGGGGGATACACAACGTACCTGTTTGGTCGAGATCGTCGTTTGCCTGGCAAGAAGCTCTTTGCAGGCGTCTCTGTGAACTTGTGCGGCGTGGGCTGCAGGAAATGCCGCGGCGAGGGCATCGAGTCGCTCGAGAAGCTCGGCGGTGGCTGCACGCCCATGCGATGGCAGACGTCCATGTGCGTCATGTCCTGCGTCAGGTTCTGCACTTCTTCTTCGCGGATCCGGTCGACGCCAAAGCCAATCGTACTACCGTCGCCATCATGCTCGTCGTCGTTGCGTCGCTGGCGCTTCTTGAGCGGCGAAGGCGTCGTCGGGTGCGACAGATGCATCACAGGTTGGTCGAGCGGCGTGAGGAAGTCCATCTCGTCCTGGCTGTACATGCGGCTGAAATGCGGCGCTGACAGGTTCTCGAGAAAAAGTCCCTGCTGCGAGCTCACGACAGATCGCCCGCCGAACGCTCCGCCACCACTACCGAACCCACCGCCTGGTATTTCACTCGGCTCTCCGTCAGGCTCACTGCGCTGGCTGGAAAAGTCGATCTTCTTGGGCTTTGGCTGGTGGTTATTATCGAACGCGACTTCGCTGGTCTGCGACGCTGAGTTCGCCTCGCTGCTCTCGTCGTCCATGCCACCCGAGCTGGACGAGTCATAGTCAATGCGCTTCATCACAGGCTCGACGTCAGTGCTTGCGGTCCGACTCGCAGCCGCTGGCTCACGCTTCTTGCGTGCCGTCTCGCGTACAATGTCCCTGTGGGAAGGTTGAAAAAAGGTGCACATGAGGTTGAGTATGAGCTTTTTGGTTCAACTAGCACATGCGCAACGAGTGTAGTACACCTAAACAAAGACGTACTGAGCAAAGAAGTCGTGGATGGATCGCTGCTTCTTCGTGGTCGCTGGTGGTGCTGGCGCCGCATGTGCAGATGCCACAATTGGCGCCTTTTCCTGGCTCGCCGCGGCGGCTTGGCGCGCTTTGCTGCGCATGGCACTGAGTAGCATGGGGGTCAGTCTATCTGATGGTGCTGTCTTGTCTGTTGCTTTTGGCTTGTGGTGTAGTGGGGTACGGGCGCCTGCAGAGAGAGTGAGAAGGGCGCTTAGCAGGTGCGCTTGGACACTCGTGTTGCTGCTGCTGCTGCTCTGGATCGCCTGGCGTTATGCACTCGGCACGGGGCGCTCTGCCTGTTTGCTGTTGCGCTTTTGGTCTCTTCTCGTTCTTCAGCATCCCAATCATTGTCAAACTCTCGAGTCCGTTCGCGCCTTTTTCTTCAGCTTCCAGCACAACCCTCATCAAAATGATCCAGTACAATAAATCATTTATTAAGAGGTACTCTAAATGAAAGGTTCATTCGATTCATTGTTGTAATTGATGATATCTGTTTAACAAGGGTATTCTATTACAGATCAACCCAGGTTTTCCCGCCAAAAAATCGTATCCTCTGAGTAACCCAAAGTAACCACATGTGTAACCGTGACAACACAATGCGAGACTTGGCATGAAATGAAATGGGTGCACTCTCCATCCTCAATATCATTGCTGAGACTGCTTGGACTTGTGAAAAGGCAGCGCGGTCGTGGGCTTCGCGAGCACTGCGACGGCTGCAGCCGGCCGCTGGAACGCTGTGCCGAGGATGCTGCGGCGCCCCCGGGCCTCCTGGTCGGTGAGCAGCTTCGCGAGCGCCGCCTCGCGCTCCCTCTCCAGCGCTTTTAGGCGCGCGGCCTCGTGCTGCTGCTGCAGCTTCTCCTGCTTCAGCTTCCAACTGGTCCTCGTTGACTACCATGGTGATCAGATCCTATGACAGAGAGATGGCGTTGCATTAGTGGGGAGGAGTCTCAATGAGCATCAGCAGCTCAGTACGAATGATTGACAACTAGATAGATCATATCACCCGAAGTCCTTTGCGATCGCCGACCACTCGTGACGGGAGCTCGCCATCTTCACCCTTGAACTTGCTCAGCAGCGCTGTCTCCGCATACAACTCGCAGATCTCGCACTGCCGAAACACTCGACAGAGGCGACACGTGCCGCCAAGCACTTCGTGGGCGTCGCCGCGTCCAAGTTTGCTGTGTGAGCGCTCAAAAGCTGTAAACTGCCGCAGAATCGTCGCGTTGTCGGCACCCGCCTGGATCGCACGCAGATAGTAGTCCTCCAGCACACTAGACGCACACACTGTCAATATTGAGGGATCAACAGCCATGGAACTCCTCATAGCGTGTTCACGTACCTCTCATGGCTCGTCGGAGGCACGACGACCATCGTCGCATCATGGGTACAGTGCACAGAACCCACGCGACCGACGGTCTTGAACGCCGAGTAGACGCCAAAGACTTCGACCTCAGCCAGGTGCAGGGAGTTGCGGCTTTGCAGCTGAATGCGCACGTACTGGCCGATCGTGTTGGCCGTGGGGAGCATCCACTCGATCATGCGCTTGTTGTCCTTGAACAGCTCGAATGCGCCGGACTGGACTTTCGCCGCGCAGAGTCTACACGAGTGGAGTGAGTTCCAAGTGCTCAAAAGTGTCATAAACATACACTATACAAGCAGAGTGACATCTTTAGCGGCTTTCGTACCCTTCTTTGCCTTCGAGGTCCTTGAACGGGAACTCACTGACGAGGATCCAGAACGGGAACAACCGGGCGGTGAACTCATCCGTACGGTTCCAGACCTACCACCAGGACCAAGCAAACTCCACTAGTTGGTCTCAGATACCGTACTCGAACCTAGAAGTGCCTCGATGCCGCACCCGGATGCGCTTGATGACCGCCGGCTGGCCGAGATTCACCTCCCACTACAGCTTGTCCTCGAGTTACAACACAGAAAACCAGCGCAAAATATTAAACCAAACCTAATACTGTACATCTAGGTACACAGCTTGACATCAGTGACTCATGTGAGTGTGGATACAGGCAACCAGTTTGCCGCCGACGTCGCCGTTCACGGCCATCTGCGCGTCCTGCTCGTTGTAGACGCTGATCTGGCGACAGGGATCCCCGAATGCGAGGTTGTACGGCTCCACGTGGAGGCACTTGAGCAACTTTGGCTTGGGCAGGAGCAGCCGCTAGTCCACAGCAACTTCAGTCAGAGCCAACAGCCGCCAGGAAGGATCAATGCTCATACCCAGGCTTACTCACCGTGATTGCACGGGCCGTGCATCCGTTCTGGTTCCTCCCCCCTGTGTATAGCTCCTCGTACGCTGAGACCGCCGCTGTGTGGTTCGTGCCGCAGAAAACCTGGCGAATGCCCACCCCATCGAGCTCTGGTACGAGTTCCCAGGTACTGACACCTCCCGAGTGGGGTCGCCCCGCCGCAAACAAACACTTGGCCATCCAGCAGTTTTTTGCTGTCGCTCTCAAAGTCCGGCACGATCTCTGTGCACAGCCAAGTGGGTTGAACCACAGGACACCTGCCACACCTTCACTTTCTTCTTTGCTGAGAGCTCGCGAGCCAGAGTGGGGACGACCACGGCGTCCGTGACATTGGGGCCGAGTCCCAGGCGACCGCTGTTCGCACAGCCCCACATGAAGAGCTCTCCGGCTGTGGACACTGCGCCCGTGTGCGCGGTGCCACAGGAAACCGACCGGATCTGGCGCTTGCCTGGGAACTTGGCGAGCAGCGGGGTGGCGGAGAGCTGCTCATACTTATCTTTGACGATGCCGACGCCCAGTTTCCCAGAGACTGCCGAACCCCAGACGTAAAGAAGGCCACCGGAGCTGACCGCGACGCTGTGCGAGTGCGCACAGGAGACAAAGCGGATGTTGACGTCCTAGAAGAATGTAGATGGAAAGGAATGCTACTGAGGAAATTGGTTCTATCAGATAACAATACTGAAGGAGTAGAGTAATACCTGAAAGGCTTGTACGTATTGCAGGTGGTCGCTGTCGTAGCAGAGCGCGCCAGCTTCGTTCTGCTAAAGTGCGAGACGGCCAATGGCGCCACTCCCCACGTGTACATGGAACTATGAGAGTGACAGTTGTGAGCACACACAAACAACACTCGTTGAATTTGTAAGGGTTTGTCGAAATGACTGGCAACACTACCCATCGTGCAGCGGCAGCGCGACGTGTGAGTCTCCAGCGGATACGCCCGTCATAGCCTACAGATTTCTCAACAAATTCCACATGTTGTTAGAACCAAACACTAGCACTCATCAAACCAATTTGAAGAATCAACAGCAAGCAAACGCTCACCGTTCCTCCTCGTGGCGAGTGCAGTGGAGGACCCCTACTCATAGTAGTTTCAACCAGAAGAAACATGTAAGGCTGTTGTACATGCAGCTCATTGTATAGGGAAACGTGGTGGCGCCTGTGTGTGTATGTGCAGGATGTACCTAGACGTGGTGCCGCTCAGCTGGATGCTCAGATTGCTGCCGCGTGTCGTGTACTCGGGCGTGATGTCCTCCATCTGCACTTTCTGGCGCGCTGCTTGGATTTCAAATGCGTGGTCCTGAATGTGAGCGACAACGTTCAAAATCAAGACTGGAGCGAGTCTTCAGGCGATAAGAGGCAATGCGAATACCGCGCGGTGGGTTTTATCGATGAGCTTCTGTGTTTTTTGCTCCTCGAGTTTGGATTTCCGCTCTTCTCAAATTGCTCTGAGCTCTTCCCACTGCGATAGGAGCACGATTAATCAAGAGCCAACTTGGTTGATTAAGATAATCCTAAGAACTGCCCGCCAAAGCACTTACGTCTTTGAGCAGCTTGTCCTTTTCCTGATTGTCATCATCGGCAGCCAGCAAAACAAAGTCAGAGCTTCACACCTAGCATAACAATTCAGGTTTTCCATACGATATGTCAAGGTTATCAGCTGCAGCAGCTTGTTGTGCTTGTCGAGGCTGTACGTCTGCAGTAACAAAGCGATTCAGACAGAGAGAAACAATGAGCCCTAGCCACCCAACTCAATAGCGTTGGCGCCTACAAACCAACTTGCCTTGATGCGCTCTTCCGAGGCTTTGAATACTTGGTGGCTCTCGTTGCCCCTCAATTCACTTTTCAGCTCAAAGCACTCGCCCAGCGTCAAAATGAGGTCCATCTTCACGATCCGCTCGAGCTCCAGACCTCGAAGCCACGCCGACTGGAGCATCACCTCGAAGTCGAGTTTCGGCACCAGCACTTGCTCCATGAACAGAAATCGAGCGGCGTTGCTCGGCGGCAGCTCCCAGGTATTATAGTACACCATGACGCACTTGAGTCTACGCGAGCAACGAACAGTGAGTGACACGCTCGACGTGGCTTAATGGCTCCTTGCTGGGATGTTACAGCAACGCGTACCTCTCGTAGTGCTCGTTCTCTTCTTGTTCACGCAGCTGTGCTTCAATCAACTCTTCCTCCTGGGCCTCGACCTCCGGGTCTTCCATCCCTCGAAGTTGTGTTTACAACAAACACATTTCAACATTGTTGAAGCCTCAAAGAACCAATTTCGATACAATTTGGCTCGAACCTGGTTGAGAGTCACCATTTTCTGCACCGTCGAGCGCGCTGTGACCTTGGATCTCACAATCTCACTCGGTACTTCTCCATCACGTGAGTCTGTCTCTTTTGGTGGTCCATCCTCCCCTGAGTCGCTTGCAACATCATCAATCGCCGATTTCTTCACGATCGAGTCCCAGGACATGCTGTTGTCCTTGTCGCCCCACGTGAGAATGATCCTAGAGCTCGTGGCCACAAGCGCGATGTTCTCAGAGATCGTCGCGTGCGCGGCACCTCGTCCCCACAAAAGCCCCGTGTTGGTCATCAGCTTTGTCAGTCGGAACCGCAAGCTGCGCACAAACCCTCGGTCTTCGAAGAACAGCTTTGCGAGCCCCTCATTCTTCGTAGCGTCCTCCTCATTATCCTCCTCAATGTCGTCCTGGTGGGCACTCTCGAGCTGCTCGGCCTCCGATTCTTCTGTCCTGTCCTCTGCATTGTCTCCATCGGACCCCACCTTGTCGCCTGACGTTGGGCCGCCGTCGTCTTCATCTCTATTGCTGCCGAGCTTCACCTTGTGCGTCTGCAAGGTCTACCTGTTGAGCTTCAGTGGACTCTGGAACTTCCAGCGCTTGCTCTCGAGTCTCCGGCGCACGAATTTAGACAAATCGCGCTCTCTCGGCTTGCTTTACTCCAGTTTCCGCAGCTTTTCCTTCTTCTGCACCAGTTTCTCGTCAATGTCGTCCGTTGGTTTTGATTCTATTTGTTTGGCTTTCTTCTGGTTCTCAAGGTTCTCGTCGGCAGTCGCCTCGGTCTTCACAGCCCCACAGCTCTCTTGTAGTGCTTGAGGCTTTGGGTTCGCGCGGAAGAACCAGATCTCGCTCACCTCTTTGAAACCTGGGAAGAGCTCTTCGTCGCGTACCACGGGCTCGCCCGCAAACTGGTTATACTTCCCGCTGCCAAAGATGTACACTTGGCCCGCGGCATCCAGCGCCGCCGCGAGCTCGTCCTGCGCGCGCACCGTCTCTTTCTTTCCCAAGAGCTCCCGCCGCTGCTTCTCGCGCTGCTTATGAAGAAACTTCTGAGCTTCCGCGAGCACAGGGGCTTCGCGGGCTTCCTCTTCGTCGAGCACCTTCTCGAGCATCTGCTGGGGCTTCCAGGGCATGGCGTACTTGGAGATCTCGATGCCGCGCTTTGTGAGCTCCTTGCGCACGTTCGCGAGCCGGACCTACATGGCGCGGAACTCTTTGTAGTCGATAAAGCCGCTCTTGTTCTCGTCGTACTTCTTAAAGATCGCCTCCTGTTTGCTGTCGCTCACGTCCATGTCAAAGCACTCGAGCACGTCGGCGAACTCGAGCTCATCAACCTGGCCCGTGCCGTCCGTGTCAAAGAGCTCGAACACATCCTGCGGCGAGAGCAGGCAAGAGGGCGGGAAGCCGAGCGTGTTGCCCGAGACCGGGTCCACGGCGAACGTGGTCATCTTGAACTCGTTCAGGTCGATCTCGCCGCCGCCGTCCGAGTCGCACTTGCGGAAGATGCGCATTGCCTAGGCCTCCGACATGTTGATGCCCAGATCAGGGAGCTGCTCGTGCGCACAAGAGAGGTTGAAAGCAAACAATGTTAACCAGGGACGAGCTTAGCCACCATTGATCATAGGAATTTTGGCCTCACTATTGCGAGGAACTCTTGTATCAAGATGTTACCGGAGCCGTCCGTGTCATATTTCCTAAAGAGCTCTTCGGAGGATAGCTAGAGTAGAGCATCAACGACATTCCATAAGCCTAGGGCCAACAGTAGAGTCGCACCGAGATGGACATCAAAGTGTCCACGTTCTGCAGCGTACTTTGGAGAGCAAGGTGGACACTTTCTTGGTCTTGGCCGCGAGCGCCTGCTGCTCGTCGAGCGGCTCATCTGCGTCGCCGTTCGCATACCGATCGATCGTGGCGTCGTCGCCGCTGTCGTCGCCGTCGGCCTCAAAGAGGTCAAGCGAGTCCTCGTTCTTCTTGGACTTGGGCGTCTTGGTCTCCTCTGGCTAGGGTTGGTATTTACCTGCTGCTGCTCCTGAGCTGCCAGTACCCGGACCATCGGCACTGGAGGGGAGATCGGGTCCGCCCTCGGCGATCTTGCTCGAAAACGGTCGGCGTGAGCGTCCAAAGAGCCCCATTTCATGTCACTACATTTCTGCCATGTTAGAGATTGATTCAGAGCGACGCCAGACAGATAATAAATAGATACAAGAAGGGGGACGTGTGGGGCGAAAGGTGTGTTGATTATGTTTCTTTATGGCATTTTCTTGCTTTTGGGTTTCTTCTGTGAATGGGTTGTGTGCATGAGGAGCTTGCTCTCTGTCGATCCAAAACTCTCTCTGATAATCCAAAGACTAAGGTATCTTGTTTGTTTGCTTTCTTGGTTTTCTTGGCGCAAGTGGCGACTCTCGCGAGACACTTGCCTCGCGAATAGATGGCTCATGGGAATGTTGTGACTGGCAACTCTGGTTGAAAAGAAGACTTTGCTCGATCGTTGTCTCATTGCTGACAAAACTCAAAGTGCTGGTCCCAGGCGGTCGAGCACCGAGCGCTTCTTGGTCTGGTTCTCGCCGAACGACTTGGACGCGCGCGAGTCGTCGCCTCGTTTCCGGGACGATCCAGACTTCTTGCGCTCGCACACGTCGTCTTCGTACTCGATCCGGCGCTTGTCGCTCTGGTTGCGCGAGTTGCCGCCTCCGCCACCACGGCTTCCACTTTGGCTGGCGGAGGACCCAGTCCCCGTAGCGGATGACGAGCCCTTATTGCCCTTTGACGAGGACGATGTGGTCACCACGCGACCACTGCCATTGCTCTTCTCGCCTCCGCGCTGCTTCCCCTCACGCCCCTGATCTCTCTCGACGCTGCGTCTCTTCCTCTTGTCTCCGCGCGCATCGCCTGATTTGTCATCATCATCGCGGCTGCGCTTGGAAGACTCTCGGTCGCGTCCACCTCTGTCACGCGTGCGGTCGCGGTCGCGGTCGTCGTCACGATCGCGTCCTCCTCGCTCGCGCTCCTTATCTCTAGGTCGATCTCCACGATCCTTCTCACGCTCGTGCTCTTTCATCGACGAGCTTCTTTCACCAGATGATCGCTTCGCTCCGGAGGTGGACGATGACGACTCACCCTTTCGGCGAGTCTCAGTCGAGGAGCGGCGTCTTGAAGCCGAGCGAGAGCGACTGCGAGTCGATCGCGAGGATGGTCGTTCGCGTTCCGAGCTCCGGTTGCGTCGTCCCGATGGAGACGGGCTTCTCTTGCGCGAGCTGCCACTACCACTAGCATCGTTCTTCCAGCTAGAAAGCGCTTTCTGGGCGTACGAGCTATCACCTGAACGGGCACTGCGGGAGGTATCTCCTCCGTCCTTGCGACGCGTTTCCGACTCTTCAGTTGCAGCAGACTTTGTAGGACTGCTTGAAGCGGTACGCTGGTGCTGTTCAGTATCACTCTCGCTCTGCTCGTCGTGCTCTTCCAAAAAGTCAAGATCGATCGCAGGAGCGGCAACCTGGTCCACCTTCACGTCTTCAACCGTCGACTTTGGCTCATCGGATTTCTTCTCGCGATCGTTCTGCTGAGTGGACGACGACGGTCGAGAGCTGCTGCCTCGGTTATCGCGCTCCGCCTTCTGGGGAGACGACGCTCGAGAGCCGCTCTTTCGCTCCTTTCGGTGATCGCGGCTCTCGCTGCGAGAGCGTCTCGATCGTGAGCTGTCGCGCGCTTGGTCACGCTCTGGTTTCCGGCTACGCGAGTAGCTGCGACTGCGGCTTCGTCCGTGCTGCGACTTTCTCGCTCGACTGCTACCACCTCCACGACTACGGCTTCTGCTTCTATCATTTCTGCGCTCTCGGTCCCTGTGGCTTGACGACCTGTCGTCAGCGGCCTCTTTGCTCTCGCCGTCTTTGACTCCGCCGGCGCGATCATCGCCACGATGTCCATCTTTTCCTAGGTCTCTCGAATCAGCACGGCGACGGCGTTGGTCGTCATCTCTTCCTCGAGGTGGGAATCCGCGATCTCCTTCAAACCACATCCCACCGCCTCGGCCACCACCTCGGCCGCCTCCGCCTCCAAATGGAGGCATTGGGCCGTCGAACCATGGAGGCGGAGGACCAAAGTAGTCTGGGTGTCCAGGGGGTGGTCCAAAGTAGTCCGGGTGGCCAGGAGGAGGGCCGAAGTATCCCGGTGGTGGCATCCCTACACCGCGTCCACGTCCACCCTTCATGCCTCGTGGACCTCCAGGTCCTGGGAATCCCGGACCATCAAACCAAGGTTGCGGAGGACCGTCGAACCACGGCCCTGGAGCACGTGGTGGCCCATCAAACCAAGGATCTGGAGGCGGAAATCCCATTCCAGGACCTCCAGGACCTCGCGGAGGTCCCATCCACGGCATCGGGTGTCCAGGAGGTCCTTGCATGTGCGGTGGAGGTTGCTGGAGCTGCTGTTGCTGCATGTGCTGCTGGTGGAGTCGGTCGGCTTCACTGTCTTTGCCTCCTGCCGAATCTGGTAACCCAGTCGTTGTCGACTGAGCGTCGCCGCCATTCATCGATACGTCGCTGGATTTCCTCGATGGAGCTGGCTCCTCAGTTTTCAATCCGCCTTCTTCTTTCGGCAATGGCGGGAGCGGAGGTCCATCCGGTGAAGCTGCAGGCGCCTGTAGTGGGGAGGCTTGAGCTGCGCTAGCCTGGTGGGACGCTTCGTCATTCTCGTCACCCGAACCAAAGATGTCACCTCCGAACTCGTCTTCTTCTTCCTCTTCGTCCTTCTTCCCCTTCTTGATCTCCAATGTCGCGTCGGCGCTCTCGCCCGAACGCCGCCCCGCGGTGCTCACCGCCATCTCCGCTTTCTGCTTGGCGAGCGCTTTCTCTTCGGCTTCTTTCACGAGTTGCTCGCGCTCTTGCTGCTCTGTGCGCGCGCGTCGCAAGAATTCGTCCACCGACGTTCGCAAAACCTTGTTGGGGAGAAGCTGCAAGAACGAACAGATAGATAAATTGGTCAGTGACCATTGTCACGATTGGAGCAGCAAAATTCAGCAAGACTTGACTTCTCGTACCTTCTCCGGCGACATGTTGGTCGTGTTGCAGAGCGGACACGTCAACTTCTTCTCAATCAAAGCCCCTCGAAGACACTCATCGCATGCCGACTGTGGTAGGAAGACAAGAGGAAAATGGTCACGACAGAGTTAGAAATTGGTCAGACGCGGCAAAATCCAGACAGAGAAGCAAACAAAGCAGAACTGGTTCGTACCTCTTGGCAGCAGGGGATCAGCACCGCGTCGTTCATCAGGCGCTTGCAGAGGGGACACGCTAAGTGATCAGGAGGGTTTGCAATGAATTGATCAAGGGTTGCCGAGCCGCCCGACTTGGCCATTAATTTAGAGAAATTTTTATTCTGTGGTTCTATCACAGCTAATCCTCCCCACGGAGCATTCACTACCGTTTTACCCGCTCCTACCGGAATTTCGCTCGGGTCATTCACGGCTTTCATGAAAGATTTCGGGATACCCGTTTTCTTTTTCACGCGGTGCTGGTCGTACTCCGGGTCGCCATTCGTGGGGCAATTTTGAATGTAATGGCCCGGTGTTCCGCAACGGTAGCATACATAGTTCGGGGGAGGGTTACCCATTACCTGGTTCGGGTTGTTGTGCATGCCGGGCGGCCCGCCCATCGGTCCCCCGCGACCACGGCCGCCAAAGTCCCCACCTTGGCCACGACCGCCCATTGGGCCACGACCGCCGCCGTTGAACCCGCCGCGTCCTCCTCCACCAGGCCCGCCACGTCCACCAGAGTAGTAGTTCATCACTTTGTCGGCGTTGCTGCCGCCCGAAGCGGTCCACGTTTTGTTGCCCAAACGCGCGCCGCGCATGTCCTCCGCCTGCTCGTGGATGGACTGCAACGCCGCGAGCTCGTCTTCCATCGTTTGGGCTCCCGCAGGTTCGCCGCTCTGAAAAAAAAGAATGAAGAAAAACACATAGAAAACAACACATCACACGCACCTCTTAGGATACAGTCCCAATACATCATGCAAGCATACACACATACACACAATAGATCCATGCAGGACGTACCATCGTCGTGTTCAAGGAGGCGTTCGCCATCGCCGCATTCAGCGGCGCTGACGGGACGGGCATCGGCACGCTCATCGGCAGGATCACCGGCGAGTGCTGCGCCACAGGAACAGGCGCTGCGGCCGCAGCAGCCGCCGCCGCTTCCGCTTTCATACGCGCTAGCAAGCCACTGCCCGGCTGCTGGCTGGGAATACGCTTGACCGTGACGCTCGTGTTGCGCGGCAGTTGCATGTTCTCGTCGTCGTACACTTTGCCATTCTGCGCGTCCGTGATCACGAGGTCAAAGTCGAGTCCTTTGTTGAGCTTCTTCTTCTCGATGATCGCCTTCTTCAGGTCGAGCACGCGGATGACTGTGCCGGCGAACGTGACTGTGTCGAACTCCTTGGCCGACTTGAACTTGAAATGGATCGACATGCTGGCTGCGGCGTTCGGGTGAGTGGTTTCCCTGTCGTCTCAGTTGTGCTTCTCACGCAAACAGCGAGTGGTGCGCCGATCGTGCGTGCGGGAGGAAGGATGGGTGGGGGGTCGTGTGCTACGCGAAGAGATCCGCTCACACACGTCCGCACAGAGACAGAGACGCGCGTCCAGAGGCTTCGCTTCTTCTGCTTACTGCTTGCTCGTCGGCGCGGTCGTCGTCCGTCGCCTTGAGCCGCCGCTTCGCTTCTGAGGAAATGGTGGAAAAGGAAATGGTGCGCGGGGAGCGTTTTTTATTTGTGTATTTTGCAGAGCTCGTTGGGTTTTGAGAATACATCTTGCCCAATGTATGACGTTTTGCGAGGATTTTGAAAGATATGATTGGCTGATTTTGATAGCTGAATGTCAGTTTTTCGAGAAACGAGCGGAATTTTCTTCGAAATTGCAGCTTGCTTGCGAAATATAAAGAAATAGCTTTCAGAAACGACGGAGTTGTAATCGAGTGGGCAACGGTACTTCGTCGGGAAAAAGTGGTTGGACTTGACTGTGAGCAACCAAAACGTACTTTATCGAGATGGTAAAGTATCGTCAAGGTTTGCCAACTTTCTTCGATTGTCGCTCAACTGATTCGGAAGTTTCTCTCACACAACGTGATGATGGACGAAAGGTCCCATTTTGAGCCATTTTTGAAACCCCAAAGCGTATCCATCAGACAGCACTGTCACCATGGAAAGAGGAATCAACTTTTTGCGGTCAACGAAGTGAACTTGGAGGGCACCTTTGAAATGCTCAGTGCGCAATCTTTGGGGTTTTACGAACAGGGGTAAGAGAACCGAAATTGACGCGTCAAGATCGCATCACATTTCACTGCCACTTCACACTTCACCTGCCAGCCAACAGAAGGAGACGCTGCGCCACTTCTTCCAAGCCGTCAAACGCTGCTAGAGCCGCTGTTTCCAGCAGCGATTCGAGGAAGTGTTGCAGCATATATAGCCAGCCTGCCATGTGCACTCACATACATGTGTGACCAACGTGAAGCTCGTTCATAAACTGCACAGGTGTCACCCGCCAGTGACCCAAAGATCCGATTCGTACTTAATCGACGCGCTCGCTGTACTTTCTTTCCCGCGACTGCGGGCAAACGATTTGAATATCCAAACCCTTTCGAATGAAACTGGCAATAAGAAAGCCACACCAGCACGAGCACAATCACAGCCATTTGGCTCCAGCCACAGCCGCGCCCAAGACGACCAGCCCAAGACCAAGGCGCATTCAACGGACTGACGCAGTGATGGTGCTGGATACCCAGGTGGACGCGGAGCTGGCGCTGCTGCGGAGGCTGCGCGCGCGCCGCAGCGAGAAGGAGAACGCCTTCGAGAGCCCATCCGCCAAGCTGCGCAGTTCCGCGGCGACGACCGCCACCACAACGACCGCGGCGTCCTCGTCGCCGCTGGCGCGACCAACGACCCGCTCGAGCCTCACGAGTATCGAGAGCGAGCGACCGCTGGCGCTGCCGCCCAGTGTGAACACGCAGCGCGCATCGTCGCCAGCGCTGACGGCGACGCCGCTGCTCTCCAGAACGAGAGCGACGACGATTGGACTTGTACGACCGGTGGAGAAGGCCGCGCGCCAGAGTGAGCATCGAATCGTGGAGAATAAGAAGCTGCAGGAGCAACCGGAACAGGAACCACAGGGAAAACAGCAGATTCAACAGGTGCAGCACAAGCCGCAGCAATTGGCGCAGGTCCCCGAGAGGATCTTCGAGTGCGTGCTGGACGACGAAGGGTTCGTCACGACCCGATGCTTCATCAAGGGCAAGTTCCTGGGCAAGGTGCGTAGCATATGCTGCTCTATGTGTGATGTCTGACCTATGGGATCTAACGTTGAGTCTCATTGTGTATGTGTATTCAGGGCGGATTTGCTCGCTGCTACGAGATGACGTGTGAAGAGACTGGAATCAAGTACGCGGGTAAAATCGTCGCTAAGAGCTCGCTAGTCAAGCCCAAGGCCAAGCAAAAAGTCAGTCGTCAGCGTGCTGTTACTTTCTGCTCAGCCCATGCTCCGTTGTGAACTGACGCGTTGTTCTGTTCTTGTTTGAACTGTTTCTTTTTTAGTTCACATCAGAGATCAAGATCCACAAATCCCTCAAGCACCGCCATATTGTCCAGTTTGAGCACTTTTTCGAAGACGCGGAGAACTCGTATATCCTACTGGAGCTGTGTAGGAATCAGGTAAGTTTGTTTTGCCTGCACGCTTGTCTTTCCTGAGTAACGTTGTCGTCTACTCCGATTTTTCTAATGTTAATTTTTGACTTCTCCTTGAAACAGTCGTTATCAGATTTGTTGCGCCGCCGCAAGCGGCTCTCAGAGGGCGAAGTTCGGTTTTACATCCGGCAGCTTGTCGAAGGCATCGAGTACATGCACAGCAACCTGGTGATCCACCGCGATCTGAAGCTCGGAAACCTGTTCCTGACGTCGGACATGGAGATCAAGATTGGCGATTTCGGGCTCGCGACAAAGTTGGACAACCTCTACGACCGCAAGCGAACGATGTGCGGCACACCGAACTACATCGCGCCGGAGATCCTCAATGGACAGCGTGGAGACGGTCACAGTTTCGAAGTGGACATCTGGTCGACTGGCGTTGTCATGTACACGCTGCTGGTGGGTCGCCCACCATTCGAGACAGAAGACGTGAAAGACACGTACAAGCGCATCCGCGCCAACCAGTACGGATTTCCAGAAGACACGGAGGTTTCTGAGAGCGCGCAGTCGCTGATTCGGAGTATCTTGAGGGGCGAGCCGCATCTGCGACC
Source organism: Globisporangium spinosum (assembly GCA_023335535.1). Lineage (NCBI taxonomy): Eukaryota > Oomycota > Peronosporomycetes > Pythiales > Pythiaceae > Globisporangium > Globisporangium spinosum. The sequence goes on from JAADVN010000024.1 coordinate 25,955, forward strand.
ATCTTTGAAGGCGATTCTTGCGCATCCATTTTTCCGAGACGGCCCAGTTCCGACCACTCTACCGAGAACAGCGCTGCTGATTACACCGCCAGATTGCAAGAGGAAACCACGGACGTCTGCGGAAAAGGCAGACAGAGCGACCAGTGGGGCTGCATCGGACCCACTGCGAGCGACCCACCCGATTCCTCTAGCGCCGAGAAGGTATCCTCTGCGGAGTCGAGATGTGAATGTACGGAGCAGTAACAGTGGTGATAACCAGCAGGATGAAAATAGACCGTCAACATACAGCGGAAGCAGCGCCAAGCCTAATCTTAGGCGTGAAGGAGCAGGTGCGTCAGCCCTGACGAGAAGCACACGGTCAGCCGAATCAGCGTCGCCACCCCCGATGCCTTCACCTTCATTATTCACAAGAAAGTCAGACGAGCGACAACAAGACCCGCTCGAGGCAATTTACTGCACGCTGGCTCGATTGTTTGAATTAGAGGAGAAAGACACCCGCGACGAAAATCTCAACCAGTTTTCTTCCGCGAGCAAAGTGGTCGCTGCCGCTAAGCGCATCAAAGAGATCCGCGCCGAGACGGATGACGCTCGCCACAACAGCAAGACGCTTTTCCCTGCGACGTTGTGGGTCTCACAGTGGGTGGACTACACATCCAAGTACGGCATGGGGTACATGCTGTCGAACGGCTCATCCGGCGTGTACTTCAATGACTCGACAAAGGCGATCGCGTCGCCGAACGGCCAGTTCTTTGAGTACCTGGAGCGGCCGTCCGATATTGCTAACTCAGCGGAACAGCGCGTGCGGTACTCTATCGGCAAGCACGATCCGTCACTGGCGAAGAAAGTGACGCTGCTGAAGCATTTCAAGAGCTACCTGGTGGATGGACGCGCTGAAAACGAAGAAGCGGACGTTCTGGAGAGCCAACTCGCTCATCTAATGCATCTGGAGGCGGATTTGGAAGCGATCGAGAAGGGCAAACCGATGGAGTTTGTGCGGAAGTGGGTCAAGACCCGTCATGCGGTGCTCTTCTGTTTCTCGAACGGCACTTTGCAGATCAACTTCTTCGACTCGTCCAAGCTCCTGCTCTCGGGCGGCGGGCGCGTGGTGACGTACTTGAACAAAGAAAACGAACTCAGGGTGTTCTCCACAGCGGTGGTGGTGCTCAAGAGCGAGCGTCCGGACCTACTCAAGCGGCTCCGATACGCCAAGGACATGCTGCAGCAAATGGTCAAGGCACACACCAGCAGCAACAGTAACAAGTAAGCAAATTAGGATCTAGAAATGAAGAAATGAACCAAGATGATGATGATTTAGAGCGCTCTGAAGGAAAAGAAGTTGTACAAAGTCTATAATATAGTGTTGCATTACCTCAACTTAAGTACAACCAACGCCTTATCAAAACTTTCGCGGCGCGAGTCTCGTTGGCCGCACGGCATTCGCGCGCTCTTCCTGGAGCAGCGCCTGCAGCTCCGCCATGCTCTTCGTGAGCTGCTGGATCTGCGCGTTCAGGTCAGCGATGGCGCTCTGCGCGAGTCCGTCGCTCTTGGGCTTCTTGCTCGGCTGCTCGTACCGGATGCCGTCCTCCAGGACGCCGAGGCGGGTCTGCAACGGTCCATCTGGACCTTCGTCATCGTCCATGTCCAGAGCCGACTTGAGGAACAATGATTCCTCGAGCGCCGTGAGCTGCAGGTTCGGGGTCTCGATCAGCGCCTCGATAAACGTCGTGGCGTGGCACTCCTTGGGAGCCCCAGGGAGCGAGCCGTTGGTGGAGAAGGACGAGTGATCCGGATGGATAGCTGCGCTTCCGCCTCCTCCGCCTCCTCCGCCACCAACAATGCTGGGAAGCCGCCCGAGCGCCTTCTGAACCACGTTGCGAGTGCCAGCTGTGCCACTTGGCAGCTTGCGCAGATTCTCCGTGATGTTGGCTATCATCGTGCGCTTCATGGTCGAGCGTCTCATGAGCAGGTCGGCGCTGCTGCTGCTGCCGCTACCTCCACCGCCGTCTTTCTGACTCAAGACGGAGCTCAAGTTGTTCCGAGAGCTCTTGGACGACACCGTCGCTTGCTTGCTTATGAGGTGGCGCATGTCCACGCGAAGCAGCCGCTGGAACGTACGCTCGCGCTCTTTCTTGCGCAGTGCCTTCTCCATGCGGATAATCGCCTGCGCGTGGCTCTGCAGCGCCTCGGCCTCAGCGGACTCGAACACGTCCGAGTACGTCGTGGCCATCATCGCGATGAGGATGTTGAGCAGCACGATGACGACGCTCATGAGATGCACCATGAGCAGGCCCACGCTGGCGTGCCAAATCCAGCCCTTCGTCGCATTAAAAGTGTCGAACGTGATCTGGCCGTAGAGCATGAGGAAGACCGTGAGAAACGAATTGGCGAAGTTCTCGTAGCCTGTGTTGCCGCGCAGCAGGATGTAGAACGCGCCGCTGAAGCCGAAGAGGAACACCGCGTAGAGCAGGAAGAAACGATACACGTCCTTCACCATGTGCGACATCATCGCGATGAGCAGCCCGCTCTCGGTGGACATCTGCAGGAACTGCAGCAGGTTGAGCCAGAGCGACACGATGATGAGTGCGAGGAACGAATTGCGCACCGGCGCGAGCGACGCGACAAATTCCAGTGGGATCGTCGCCATCGTCGTCACGTACGTGACGATGTTGAGCCAGTTCCAGAACGAGTAGAAATAGCTCTTCGCGGTGCCACCGAGGAACTCATTGCGCTCGACGCGGAAGAGCAGGTACGCGCTGCAGAGCCACGAGATAAAGCGCGAGAATGCCACCCAGTAGTCGAACGTGGTCACCAGGTGGGTCCAGTCCGGATCCGCCCACACGGTCGGCACGTAGTACGCCACCAGTAGCGTGCAGTACGCAGTGAACTCGCGGCGGAACATGCTTTTCGCGAACGCCTTCCACTTCGCCTTCACGAGGTACCGCATGATGCGATGGGACAGGATATCGCGCGCGTTTGCACTCTTCACCACGAGCGCCAGCGCTGTCGACTCGACTGGAACATCCGGCTCGCCATAGATGTAGCGCAGATTCGAGTACTTCACCGCAGCGTAGCCGCGCTTCGAGTGGTTGAGCGCAGTCGCGAAGTTGTCCAAGTACGTCGTCACGGCGTCGGGCGTCTTCTCAAGCAGGAACGCGAAGAACTCGTTGTCCCATTTGCCCGACCACGTGCCTGGTTGCGTGAGCAGCCACTTGGTCATCTCGCTATTGCCGACTTCGGCTGCCGCTCGCAGCGGCGTGAGCAGCAACTTGAGCGGCTCGCCGCCATTGACGACGGCAGTAGAACTCGCGTTTGATTGCGCTGCTGGTGGCTCTGGGAACAGCACGCTCACTGCGAGGTCTGGCGTCGCGCCGTTCGCTAGCAGCACCTGGCAAATCGCGATCTGCCCTTCTTGGGCCGCCTCGAGCAGCGGCGTCCAGCCCGTGTTGTCCTAATACGGGACCAACACATAAGGCAAGAGCGTACACTGTTAGCAACAGTACATATGTGTACGGCAAGTGCCGTGCACCATCAAGAACTCACGCGAGAGTCGGGCAGGATGCCTGCGCGCAGCAGCTGCACCACGAGGTCTTGGCAGTTGCTCCAGCCAGCGACCACGTGCAGCAGCGTTGAGCCGTCGGACTCGCGTCGGATGCGCGCGTTGCCGATATCGTCCAACGCGGCCTGCGGGTTCACACTGCACAGGCAAACAGGACAACAACGCGTCAGCAATGAAGCAGTTCACAAAAGTATCTTCTCACACCCAAATAGAGAAGATACGCACATGATCTTGGCGACCACCTCGTCGAAGTCGGCATTGGGCACCGTCTCCCACGCGGCGAAACCATCGCCTTCGTCGCCATCCTCCTGCGACAGCGGCCAGTCGCCATGCGCTCCGACGTCCGCTTGCTCCATCGGGAGATGTCGTCGCTCGATTTATGATTTTGAGGCTCAAAAAATGGTTGAGAAATCAGTTGTGGCTTGTGACGTGGTCGGATTATAATACCATAATATATTTGTGTTCATATTTTAGCCAATCATAGCTCTATAAGCTTGTCATCATCAAACCAGAAGAAGAGAAACACTGAAAATGGAACTCAGCGCGAAGAGCTCCGAACCAGAGCAGCACGTGGCGCTCGACATGCGCGTCGCAGTCGCAGCGGACGCGCACGACGACCACGACCACGACGCGAAGCAGCTGCTCGAAAGAAAGAAGAAGAAGACGACGCTGGCGTCGCCGCCTACGGTGGACCCCAGCAGGGACCGCTTCCCATTCTGCATCGTCTGGTCGCCGATCCCCGTGATCACGTGGCTGCTGCCGTTCATCGGTCACCTCGGCATCGCCAACTCGGAAGGGTGCGTGTACGCTTATTGCACGGAAGCGCTGATAGGGGTGGTTGTGTACTGATGCTAGTGATGTCGCTATTGTTATGTTGCTACAGTGTGATCTATGACTTTGCGGGGCCGTACACGATCGGACGAGACAGCTTCGCGTTCGGCATCCCGACGCGCTACATCCAGTGCAGCGTGGGGGAGGACCAAGCGGCCAAGTGGGACGATGCGGTCGCCAAGGGCTGCGCCGTGTACGAGACGCGCATGCACAACCTCTGGTGCGTTTGCTGCCGTGCTTCGTTCCTGCCTCCAACATTGACTATCCTAACCATTATCCTGCATCTATGACTGTGCTGTTGTTTGCTTTTCCGACAGCTGCGATAATTGTCACTCACACGTCGCCGTGTGTCTCGAGAACGTGCAGTACGCGGGCATCAAGCGCTGGAACATGGTCATGCTCTGCTTCTGGATGTTCTTCTGCGGCCGCTACGTCGATGTTGCGGGCTTCCTCAAGTCCTGGGTGCCCTCACTATTGCTGCTAGGCTTCGTCCTGCTCGTGCACTCGGCAGCATAAATAAACTGGGGTTTACGGTGTCTGCTTTAATTACCTCTTGTTGCCGTAACGTATGCGAATGGTGGCACTTTGGTTGTCTAATACGCTCATACATTGGTGGTGGGTTTCACGATAACACTCTTGTTTACATGTGTCTGTGTCTTTTCATTATAGGCTTTAGGGATGGAGACAAAGGAGAAGAAATTGGTGGCGACTCGACTTGAACTTGCATCTCAACAGCACGTCGTCCTGCGCTTCCGTCGGTCGATCGGTCGCTCAGTCGCCCAGGAGGTTCCCCACATCGGCGTCGCCCCAGTCATCGGCATCTGCTGTTCCCGCAAGAGCAAGACAAAGTGAGTCCGTACGCCAATTCAGTGCAGCAAGCAAGCTCATGGGACCCGGTAGTACCTTCAGCTTTGCCTCCTTGCACGGTCTTCTGAGGCTGCTGGTGGTGCTGCTGTTGCTGAGCGAGGATGATCGGCCGCTCGTAGGACGTTGCTCGCGGTGGCGGCGCCACGTGCTCGCTCGGCATCTCGTCGTCGTCTTCTCGGTGGGAGGAGGGTTGTCGATAGTACCCATCGTGCTGCTGGGAAGACGATGACGCTGACGAGTATCCCCCTCCTCCTTCGTTGCCGCTCATGTCGCTGCGCTGCTGGTATTGCTGCTGCTATTGTTGGTAGTACTGCTGTTGCTGCTGAGAGTACCCGCGCGGGTTGTCGCTTCCGTCATCTGATCGCGCCGAGCCGACGCTGCGATTCGACTGGCCTGCGACCATGCTGTGCTGCTGCTGGTGTTGGGACTGCTGCTGCATCTTCATGGTCGCCGCGCTTTCCTGCTCGAGTTTGGCGAGCTTGGCCTGGAAGCCGTCGCAGCGCTGGCCCAGGTCTTTGCAGATCGCGACCAGGTACCGCAGGAACTCGAGGTTCTCCGGGTAGTCCTGGTGGATCTGCTCGTAGAGCATCATAGCTTTCTGGTATGCGCCCATGCGCCGGTAGCAGCTTGTGACCATGAGCCTCCACTTGACCTCGGTCGGCTGGATCTGGCTCGCGCGCTCGAAGAACTGGATCGGCTTCTCGTAGAGCTCGTTCTTGACGTACCAGACGCCGAGCCACGATATCACGTCTAGGTTGATGGGGAAGTACCGGTACGACTCGAGGTGGTAGTGGAATGCCTGGGTCTCGTCATCGTCCTTGTTGAAGATCTGCCCCAGGCGCGCGAACACGCCCGGGTCCGCGACGTTCTTGGGCGGGTGCTGGTGCTTGCCGTTCTTCTCGGGCTTGTCACTGCCGCCACCGAAGCACGAGATGAGGATGTTGAACCACTTGGCGGCGCTGCAGTAGTTGCCCATCATGTCGTGCAAACTCGCGATCTGGTAGAGCACCTCGATGTTGCTCGGCACGATGCTGTGCAGCTTCTCGAACGCCTGCAGCGCCTCGTTGAGCACGCCCATCTTGATGTTCACGAGCCCGAGGTTGTAGATCGCTTCGATGCAGTCCGCCTCGACGCCGATGGCTTCGAGACAGAGCTCCTTGGCGCGCTCGCATTCGTTCTTCACGTACAGGCAGTTGCCTTTGTTGACAAGTGCCTTGGCGTTGTACCGCTGGTAGGGCACCACCATGGACGCGTACTTGTCCGCCTGGTTCGTGTTGACCTCGATGAAGTAGAGGTAGCTCAGGTTCGTGGCTGCCATGGCCTTGTGCAGTTGGTCTTTCTTCTCAAACGACTTGAGCACCTCGATCGTCTTCTCGAACTCCTTCTGCTTGAGGAAGCAGTGCGCCTTGCAGATTTCCACTTCGCTCGCCAGGTGCTCGTGGTTCTCCTGCTTGAGCGCGTCGATGACCCACGTATAGCCCGCGAGCCAGTCTTTCTTGTTGAACGCCGGCGCGCAGAGCTTGGCGGCGATGAGGATGTACTCCATGGCTTTCTTCCACCGCACGTGGATCTCGGCTTTCAATCCGTCCGTCTTGAGGTTCTGCAGGTGGTCCTTGGAGGACGTGTGCTGGTCGCTGAAGTCACGGTTGCTGCTGTTGTGACCGCTGTCGCCGCCGTTTTTCGATTCGTTGGCCAGCAACGCGTCCTCCTCCTCTTCCTCCTCGGTGAGTCCCTCCATGGGGATGCTGATGAGGCTTGTGAACCCGCGGCGCATCTTCTCGTGCTCGCCGATCGCGTAGTAGCAGATGATGAGGTTGAAGCCTGACTGGAAGTCCGCGTTGCCCCCCATGATGTCCTCGAACGTCGCAGCGGCGTCCTGGTAGTGGTCCAGCTTGATCTGCGCCGCGCCGATGTTACGCTTGATCTTGCACCGAATCTTCTTGCTCGTGTTGGGGATCTGATCGAGCGCCATGCGATACACGCGGACGGCCGTGGGGAACCGCTGCTGCTCAAAGTAGATGTTGCCCATGTTGACACGCAGTCGCCCACCGCGCGCGTACTGCTTGTTCTTCACGATCGGCGTGTACGACTGGATCGCCTCTTTCTAGAGCCCGTTGAGGTGGTAGGCGTTCGCCAGGTTGAAGAACACGGCGTAGGTCAGGTCGATGTTGAGCAGGTCTGTGAGCGCGTGTATCTCACAGTGCTTGTTGAACGCGCGCTCTTTCCGGCCGGCATCCTTGGCGAAGTGCAGCGCTTCCTCGTACTGATGCTTCTGGATCGTGTCTGCTGACTGCTCGATGAGTGTGTTGACGGCCTTCTCGAGCTCCCTGGCGGTCTCTTTCGGCGAGTTCTCGGTTTTCTCGACCAGCGCCGGCGCCGCACCACTCTTGCGCGATTCCCCCCGGCGGATCAAACATCCGCTGCCCGCCTGCGGTCCTGGGATTTGACTACGTCGTCGTGTTCAAGGGCATCACAACGAGCAAGTTAGTGTCATACCTCAATTCGCTGAAGAAGAGTCACAACCAAGAGCCTACCGAGAAGCCGGCGCCGGAGATCGACGTCATAGGTCGAGCTACGCCCGCGCCTTGCTGCGCTGTGCCCATGCGAGGCGCTGGTACCTGACGCCCCATCTGTGACGGCGGAGCTCTTCGGTGCCAGCGCAACAAAATGGTTAGTCCATCGATGACGGCAGCGATTGACAACGAACGTATCTATGCGAGACGCTGGCTCACCTGAATGCTGTGCCTGGCGGGTTGTAGCCGCCGCGAGATGCCGGCGCGCCACCGCCATAGGAAGACGCCTGGTAACCGTTGGCGTTCGACACGGTCTGCGACGGGCCAGGTTGATGCTGAAGTTGAAGCCCTCGTAGAGTTCTTCGTCGTCGTCGTCGACCATGAGCCCGTGCTTCTGCTGGCCGTAGCCGCCCCCCCGCCTCCGCACATGGGCGTCGTCCTTCGTTCCTTCCTTCTTGTCTCGCGCACTCACGCTCGTTCGTACGTAAGCAGCTCAGTCGACGGACAGCTCTTCTATTATCGCTGGTGGGTGAACTAGTTTACTAGCTAGCAGGCTGATACTATGGTGCCCGGGAGCGAAAAGCCGCGGCTTTCATGACTGGAAGCCCACCTGCGAACGCACCCCTTCTTCGCGATGTTTCGCCAGAAACACAGGTGATGACTTTGAACGGAATCCACTCATTCGCCAAGTCATGCGTGGTACGATAACCCCCGACCTAGCGATTGACTGGATGACGACCTGCCAGTTCATGGTGGACAAGGCTAGCTGAGCCAAATATCCATACAAGCTCACCATGGGCAGCATGGAGGGTGAAGAGCTACATAACAAGGACGAGGTAAGTCATTGTGATGATTATACGATTATCCAGAATGCGAAGAACGCCGCGACACCAATTGCCAGCACCGGCGCCTTGGACGCCATGATCGCTCTCGCGAATGGGATCAAGGACGAGCAGTCGTCGCCCATGAGCGGCAGGTACTCGAGCGTGTTGTTGTACGGCTCGTAGGCCATTGCGCAGAAGCAGCTGCCATTCACGCACACGCCGTTCGGGTACGAGCGGTTGTTGAGGCACATCTCTGAGTCAAGCAGTTCAAGCACACAAGTCAGTATACTGAGCTCTCTCTCTCTCTCTCTCTCTCTCTCTCTCACTCTCTCTCTCTCTGCCAGCCAAGATACAACCATTTCCACAGAGTACGATACTTACGTGCATCGCAGTACTTGCCGAACCAGCCTTCGTCGCACTGCGAGTTGGGGAACTCGACCGAGCAGTAGCCGTGGCCCGAGCAGTTGAAGCCGCAGCCACGAATCGAGCAGTCGTCGCCTATAAACGGCGGGCAACAGATGCGCTTGCCAAAGCCGTCGCAGATGTCGTTCGAGTAGTGCAGGTTGCTCTCCGTGCACAGGTACTTTTGGATGTTCTCGATGTACGTGTCGTTGTCCGTGTGCTGGAATCCCGAGAAGCAGCAGTGCGTTCACTCCTGCTTCTGCGCAATGTCGTCGTAGCGACAGTAGCTGCCTGGACACGTCGATTTCGAGCAATCTTCGCCGTAGTACCCGTCGTGGCAGCGGGAGTTGCCGTAGTGGCAGTCGCCATGCAGCGAGCAGTTCTTGACGCAGTTGTTGAGGTCGTACTGCCAGAGATCTCCCAGCGATGCGTCCTCGTTCGTTGTCTTCACCTGGTACAGATACTCCTTCAGGAAGCTATGGCCGCCAAACACAAACATCTTGTCAAAACCGGCGTGATACACGATCATGTGACCCGCGCACTGCGATGGGTGTGCCCACTGGAGCTCCTGTGGGAGGTCTGTGCGGCCGTCACTGCGATCGCGACAGCCATCGCAGCCGGGGGCTTGTCTTCTCGCCTACTGGATCAACTCTGGGGCTTCGGTTGTGAACCTCGTCGGCTCGGCCCACACGGAAAACTACATGACACAGCAACGATGCCTTCTGGTCAGCCAGCCACATGATGGAAAGATGATTGGTAGTGCGAGGGTGGCGGTGACGGTTGGCGTACTTTCAAGGTCCCGTAGTGTCGCTCTTTGACGGAATAGTACCCGTCGAGCGTATCTGGCAAGCCCGCGGGTGGCACGAACGCTGCGTAGTCGCCGCTGTGTTCTTTCCTGCGCGCCTCCAGATCGTCGGTGCGCGCGTTCGGGTACAGCGCGTGCACGAAAGTGGTTTGCTTCACCCAGCGGTTCACACCTGTTCAAAAAAATGTCCACCATAGCAAGACACGCATCAAGTTCAGCCTCCCACGTGTCCACCCAAGCAAGACAGTACCTACCCGTAACATGTCCATATCCACATCCAAACTCACTCGTGTTGTATTGCCACGTGTCGTTGTAGTATAGTTCGAGATGTAGCCGCAGAAGAGCAGGAACACGTCCTTCACCGCAACCAGACTGTGGTCCAGACGCGGCGGCAGGGTCTTCTGGAGCCGCCGGTCGTTCTCGTCGCCATTGGTTGCTGGGATCTGCGTCCAGAAGCCCGTGCTCAGGTTGAAATTCCAAAAGTCGTCGAGGTAGTACGAATGGCTCGGGTACGGAATGAAGTCCGTGCCGCGGATCGCGAGCGTGCCTCGCCCCGCTCCTCGCCCCGTCGTCGACGGGAAGGGGAAGAACGTGCGGTATTCGCTGTGGACGAAGATCGTCTGGTCAAAGTACACGGCGGCGCGACCCGCGTGTCCAGAGGGCCACGTGACCGTGCACTCGGTGTCGATGTTGAGCGACGCGTCCAGCAGCGTCAGGTCGGGGCACACTGCGCTCTCCGTGAGGTTGGTCCACTTGTTGGCCGCCTTATCGTACACCCAGAGGTCGTTCAGATATCCGCCGAGCGGGTACCGCGGCATGTCGCTCCAGTCGTTCTCATCGCTGTTCTCGTGTGCGAAGCCCTGCCAGAGCCGGAAGCCGCCGAAGACATACATCTTGTCGTTCACGACGGCGCTCGAGAACTTGAAGTGCTTGCCCGGGCCGGCCTGCGTGTTGCCGACCTCCATCATCTTGGTCCACGCGTTGTCCGTGAAGTCGAACAGCCACATGTCGTTGCAGTAGTCCTCGCAGGAGCGGCTGAAGCCGCCGTAGGCGATCATCGAGTCGTCGCTGAACACCTCGGCGCGGTGCAGCCAGCGCTCGGACGGGTGCGAACACATGTGCGCGCCGAAGGCGCTCTTGCAGCCGCCCCACTCGGCGCCGGTGTTGAGCACTTGCCGCGTCGAGCCCCGACAGCTGTCATCCGCATACCGCGTGCAGTCTACAATGGTCAACAGGTCGCTTGTACTTCCACATCATCTCCGGGTGGTGCGGCGGGTCCTGGTGGCTTAAATCTCTACAATGGCCAACACAGAGGGAGGCATTAAGGTAATCCAACCCACACAGAGCACTGTTTTGATTGGAGAGCTACAAGGGAGGCACTCACTGGTGTCGTAACTCCAGACGTCGTTGAGGAACACGGCGACGGGCACGTCCGTGTTGTCCGTCGCGTGCGTGACCTTGTCCTCGTACGAGAGGAACTCGAGCGTGCCGTTCACCTGGTGGATCTCGTACGTCCTGGGCACGTGCGTGCGTGTCGTGTCCTCGGTGCGGCCGCCGAACACGGTCAGCCGGCTCTTGAAGAAGCAGAGCGAGTGGCTGCGCCGCGCGCCGGGGCCAGCGCTGTTCTCCCACGTCCACTGCCTCAACGCGAGTGCTACGATGGACACGCACGAACACAATTTGAGGCAAGGAGTCACACGTAACAATGTTACATGCAATGAAGGACTTCGGCGTCACAACGTACTGGATAAGACGAGCAGCAGCAGTACCGCCAATGAAGACGCAAGCAGCGAGAGCCTTGCCATGCTCGCTCGATTCTCATTCGCTTGAGTGTGAAAAGCGAGCGATCCTCCAAAAGCGTATCCTGCCACCTGGACGACCATTCAAGATCGCATACCAGTCATAAATATGGAAGGTTTCTACCAAGCGCCACAAGAAACAAATGGAGATGTGTGTATGTATACATGGCAATGAGGACGACTGGTTATGCTGCTACCAGCACTGCTGCTCGTGCATTTGCTGCTGTTGTTGGCTCTGCTTCCACTGAAGTGAACTCGTTCTCGCCTAGTCGTGTGCGTCGGAATACGTTGTGCTTGCACATACTCCTGCGTTCGCTGCCATCATCGTCGTCGTCTCGCAGGTGCACGTGCTCGAGCAGCCACTGCACGAGCTCCGCGTTGCCGCGCTGCGCGGCCGCCTCGATCGCGTCTAGGATGTCGCCCTCGCGTCGGAACTGCACGAGCCACTTGACGACGCGGCTGTGGCCGTAGTGGCTCGCGTCCACCAGTGCGCGACGCGTGCATCCTTCTTCTCGATGCGTGTGCAGCCACTTGACGACCTCGAGGTGGCCGGAAGACGCCGCGACGTCCATCGCATCCGTGGAGCAGCCTTCTGCTCTGTGTCGGTGGAGCCACTTGACAACTTGAAGATGACCGGACGCGGCCGCCATGTCCATGGCTTCCGACGTGCATCCCTCGCTCCTGTGCTCATGCAGCCACTGCACCACATGCACGTGCCCGTTCGCGGCCGCGAGGTCCATCGCGTCCACTGAGCAGCCCTCGCTTCGGTGGAGGTGGAGCCACTGCACGATGTCCAGGTGGCCGCACTCGGCGGCCGCGTCCATCGCGTCCTGCACTGCGTTGGTATCCGCATGCGGCAGCAGCTGCGCGCTCATAATCTGTGTGAGGTACAGGAATCCATGGGCAGCGGCCTCGGAGAGCGACCAGTGCATGGACTCGTCGAGGAACTCGGCGAGCAGCTCCATGACGAGCGCAATGTCGACGCCTCGCGCGACGCTCACAGCGCGCACGGCCAGCGGGATCCTCCTTTGTAGTGGCTGTTGATGGTATTGATACATCTGAGCTGCCTGTTGTGCGTCTGTGGGCCGGATGGAGAGACAGCAAATGTGAAAATAAGCTCTGGTGTTGTCATCCATTTGCTGAACATTGGTCCCTCCCTCGTCATCGGAGAGACAAGCCTTTGCTTGCAGATCTTGAACCGATGCACACCTGTAAAAACCTGCTAAAAAACATACCCTTAGTAATCGATGGTATTGTGATAAAAATGATCTTGATATGAAGATTGCGATTTTTGGACCTTCATAAATTGATAACTGAGCTCAACAGTGACAGCCAGCCAGCCCATTCTGAGATTTGCTGCTCGTTGTAGTGAAACAGTAATCGCCCGTGCTATGCCCCTCCACCGCGTCTTCGCTTCTGCACACGCAGCGAAGTGTCACTCGCATAGATGAAGACAGGAAGCGATTTGCTGCTTCACATCAAGCAAAACACAGCGTCAGGTTTCCTGCGCTCAACATGTCCGTTGTCGTCCACAGTCGGAGGGAGGAAAGGCGCTTCGAACCTGTGAATCCCGCTTATCTTACTTTCCTCTTCACTCGAGATGCAGATGCAGGGCGATCTGGAATTGAGCTTGCGGGTGGTTACTTGTCTTGGGATAGATTCTGACACGTCTCCCCGTTTTGGGCATGGAAACGACTTGGACGAGTTGGGAACCTTCAGAAGTAGCTTGCCCTTTCCTTTTGGGAATGACTGTCTGGATGACTTCTTGGGAGTCTCAATATTATTACGTCTCCGACCTCGCGAACACAAAACCAACAACACAGAGCCTCTCCCTGAGCCTCTCTCCGATGGCGTCTCCTTTGGTGGTCGACGGCGATGACAACAGCGACGTGCAGTGGCAGTTGCTTCCGAACGCCGCGTTCGACGAGCTCGTCGCGTCCATCATGTGTGTGCCATATTCAGCAGTACACAGTGTACAATGGAGCACCGAACTCGACAACACTCGTCTTACGTCGGTCGCATTGTATTTGGCGACTGGCAAAGCACGCTGACATGCTCGTCTGACTAATCATGTGAGCTGTCTGCTCTGTTCGTTCTGCATGTCTGTGTTTCTTCAAATCGCAAATTGTGAATCCCAACGCGGCGCTGCTGGCGCTCAAATCGCTGCTGTTCAAGCGCGAGCGAGACGGCTCGACGCTGCTGCACCTCTTCGCGGGCGGCGAGAACTGCGAAGAGCTCATCGTGTACCTGCTCCAGAACGCCATCCCTGTCGACACCCCTGTACGTACTGCCTCGTATTGTGTGATCAGTTGGCAACGAAAGACCTCAATGAGGACTTACCATCTTGCTCATGCCCTAGGACAACTCTGGCTGGACGCCGCTGCTTGAAGCTGCCCAGGAAGGCCAGATCCGCAACTGCGATGTGCTGCTGGTGCATGGTGCAACCCCCGGCCTCGTGACGGCCGAGTGCATGACACCGTTGATGGCGGCTACAAAAGTGGGCAACGCTGAGATGATCAAGTGGCTGCTCCGGCAGCCCAGGACGTGGTTGCGCCAGTGGGACGACGCGTTCTTCGCGCTGCTGCTGCACAAGACGCCGTCAGCCGCGCTCGAGTACCTGGACGCGTTCGCGCAGGTGCAGAATCACTCCGAGCTGGGCAACATGGCGATCAAGTACAGAGATTTGCGGCTGATCTACGGCGAGTCGCATGTGCCCGTGGAGCAGACCGCGCTGGGACTCGCCGTAAGCTGTCCGAACGGCAAGCACGTGCTGCCGCACCGCGTGATGCGTCACCTGATGAAGGCCAAGTGGGTGCCGTTCGCCAAGGCCATGTTCTGGCGCGAGTTCATGGTCTACTGCACGCTCGTGGCGTCGTACTACATCCCGACGATCTGGGCGGACCCGGACTGGATGCAGCTCGTGTCCAAGTTCGACTACTGGGTGGCCTGCTGTCGGGCCATCTCCTGGGCCTGCAGCCTGTACCTGCTGCTCAACGTCGAGTACAAGGAACTCACTGGGAATAGCGGCCCCAGCGGCGCGACCAGCGGCGCAGCGAAGGCGTACTTCCGGTCGTTCTGGAACTGGCTCAACTCCACGTCATACTTCGCGACCATGATCACAATCCCGTTCGAGTTCATCGCGCCGCAGGCCGAGGTGCGCGACTGCCTGCTGGCGCTGATCACGGTCATGCTCTAGGTGAACATGCTGCAGTTCCTGCAGGTGACCAAACACTTGGGGCTGCTGCTGGCGATGGTGTCGCGCATGCGCAAGGACGTCTACCGCTTCTTCATTCTCTACAGCGTCTTCCTGCTGGGCTTCAGCGGCGCGTTTTACCTGTTACTGCGCGGCAAGATGGGCTTCGAGAGCTTCCGCAGCGCGTTCCTCACCGTGCTGCTCATGCTCTTTGGCAACCTCAACTACGACACGTTCAGCGCGACGCAGGGTTGGACGTGGCACATGTGCAACACGCTGCTCTTCACGTACCTGCTCAGCGCCGTGATTGTGCTGCTCAACATCCTCATCGCGATGATGGCTACAACGTACTCGGACATCTGGGACGCCGCCGAGGCCGAGGTCATGCTCTGCCACGCACAGGCGATCATTCGCATGGAGAAGGCGCTCGGCGCGCGCGGCCGCGAGTACACGTACAACAAGTTGCTGGGCCGAGTGGACAAGACGGCTGCTGGTGCATCGAATGACGACGCCCCAAACGTGGCGATCCAGGCCGAGGACCGCCAGGGCAGCACCACGCAGGGTCTGCTCCGCGCGCACTTCCACGAGAAGAAAGCCATGATCTCGAGCATCGTGGAGAAGGTGAAGAACATACCCAAGCAGGTGGTGGAGAACGCGCTCGCGACGATCCCCACGTGGTCGGCGGTCAAGCCGATCATGGCGCCCCAGGCCGCCAACTTCCACGCGCCGAACCTGGGTGCGCTCAAGAAGTCACTCTATCTCAAGTCCGCGTTCGACACCGATGCTTCTGGAGCTGATGAGGACAGCAGTGCCGACGGTGGCTGCCGCGAGCTGGGGCTCTTGGAGGACGGCATCCGCTACGAAATGCCGCTCAAGGCGCTGGGCGAGCCGAAGTCCCAGCAGGAGCTCATCCTGGAGCTCCGGACCCAGGTGCAGCAGCTCACGATCTATGTCAAGGAGCTCGGCGGGACTGGGATCGGGAGTGTCTCTTCATCATCGTCAGGTGCTCCGCCTTCGCGCCGCCGCAAGAGCCTCGGGCGCTACGCTTCGCCTACAGCGCCAGCAGAGTGGGTTTAGTTGGCATCACACCAGTCACATTTGAATATGCATGATAAACAGAGCTACGAATGGAAATCAATCATTCACAACTTGCTTATAAATCAATTCATTGCACTCTTCATCGCATTATCTTACTTACTTACTGCTGGAGCTCTCTTCGCATGCGACGTCTGTCGCTTGAAGCGATGGCCGCTCTTCTGCTTCCTCGGTGCTCATGCACTCGTCATAATGCTCTTCGTCGTCATCATCCTCACTATCGTCTGCAAAGTCAAAGTCAAAGCCGTTGTCGTCTTCGTCTTTTGCGTCACCTTCGTACACATCGCCTTCTTCTCGTCGCTGCTGACACCACTTGTCCATGAGGAACTTGCTGCAAAAGGTGTTGGTGAGCACGTCTTCTTTCCGACAGTCCTTGCGGCGGTGCGTGAGCACCCAGAGCGCGACGTTGTAGTGGCCGCCGTAGCACGCGTTCACGAGCGCCGACTTGGAGCAGCCCTCGGCGCGGTGGATGTGCAGCCACTGCATCACGTGCAAGTGGCCACTCGTCGCCGCGTTGTCCATCGCCGAGTGCGTGCAGCCTTCCTTGCGGTTCTCGTGGAGCCACTGGATCACGTGCAGGTGTCCATTCTGCGCGGCAAAATCCATGGCGTTCGTCGTACAGCCTTCGCTCCTGTTCGCATGCAGCCACTGCACGACGTCCAAGTGGCCGTTGCTCGCCGCCATGTCCATCGCGTCGTTCGTGCAGCCCTCCCGGCGGTTCCGATGCAGCCACTGGACGACCTCGAGGTGTCCGAACTCGGCGGCCGAGTCCATCGCTTCCGTGCAGCAAGCGTCGAACGGGGTCGGGTGGCGCGCGCTCAGACGCTTGACGAGGTGCATGTGACCCGCGAGCGCCGCCGACATGAGCGAGCAGCGCGGCGACACGTCCAGGAACGCGTGGATGTGCGCCACTACGAGGTCGATGTCCGTGTCCTTCTGCTTGCACACGGCGCGCACCGACGGCGACAGCAGTAGTACCTGTGAGCTCATTGTACTAGACAAGAAGATCTGTCTGGTGCTGTAAGCTGTAAGCTGCTAGCTGGGAAGCTGGCTGGCTGGGAAATTGGAGAATGGCGTCCACTTGGCTCAGCCAATCTAATCGTTCTAATGAATGAGCGAACGAACGAACGGACGCATGCACGCATGCACGATCACACAGATAAAGAGACACATCAAAGAGCGGGGGTGAGACAGAGCGCGAGCGCAAGACGGCGGAGCAGCAGACAGAGCGCGGCTACTGCTTACTCTCCAGCAGATCGCGCCTCAAGCGTTGGACGTCGGACCGACTGTGCAGTTGTGTGGCTGGAAGGAAGGAGGAAGGAAAGTGGCGGCGGAAGATTTCTTCTTCGCTTCATTTCTGTAGAATAGTTTGATATATAATAGCAGAAAGAAGAGATCGGTCGAAAATGCCATCATCGCCAGTTTTTGGAAGATGCTTCGAAAATAGGTTCAATGTATATTTTTTTAGAAAGCTCAAAACGACCTCTGGTAATGAGCAGCAAATGCTGGACGAATGTTAGAAAGGGTGGATATGTTCTTTTTTACTACTAGTTTGCGATACCTTGTTGGTTTCTGCACAATTTCATATTGTTAAAAGGTCAATAAGAGGAAAAATTGCTGGCCGAACTTGAACCCACTAATGTGCTGGTGTCGGTCGTTGGCAGCTTTTCGGAACACAGGCCTTCTTCCTTCCTCCTATGAAAGCAGGTTAAGTAAAAAGCAAGCAAGATCGTACTACATTGCATGGAGCAGTTCAGTTAGTTGCCCCTTGACACTATCAGCGCCTTGAGCCTTCTGCCAGCAAAGCTTTCTGTGGCGTTGGCTGCAAAGCGCCTTCTCCTTTTAATACACTGCTATAACCCTGACTGATCGCCTGATGCCGTCGTTTATCATGATATTAACAGTCAACTGCTTCAACTATTGGGGAATAACCCATCGAAGTTCCTTTTCACTGTTTCCGCCCCAGCCTCTCGTTTTCCGACTGGCGTGCTCGTATAGCCGGAACCACAAACCATGCCATTTCGAGCCACGCACGCAAAGGCAAAGGCAAAAAGCATGGCTCACAGACGTCAAAACCAAAACTCGGACACGAGAGCTGAAGTACATACAGCACTTATTCCGACCATCCTTCGATGGTACGATCAGTCAGAGTGGGACAAACAACCAACCGCGAGTAAAGCGGGACGGACGTCCGGACGCTGCGAAAAAAGTGCGAGTGCACACAACCGCGAACTGCGTCGTTGTCGACGACTTGACTCATGGGCTTGAGGGTCAGCGTGAGGTGTTTTAATGTCTCCGTTTCCGCCGGCTCATTGGTTTCGAAGGATCTACCTCAAGCTACCAACTAACGTTCATGCTTTTCTATACCAGTTGGTTGGTAGTCCAGTCAAGTTGCAAGGCGGGAACTTCTTCGATGCTAATTTCCATATATGGGATGTGTGTTCCGTACCGCTCGAAGGTGAGCGGGACGTGTTCCGCATTTGTTTTCGCTTCATTCGGGAATTTCCGATTTTGACTTGGCGTTTGTATGAAATTCCGGAAAACTGTTTGCTGATACTAAAATTGAGAGTTTTTCCCAAATTCCATACAAAATCCAAGTCAAATTCGGAATTTCAGATTGATCCCGGTTTTGGCCAAAGTTTGAATGAAAGCGTCCACCTCAACCAAAGTGCGAGAAATGTGCGATTTGGTAGTTTTCCTCACTCGGGGGATTGTTTTAGCTTCCGCAAGAAGGGATCGGCGATCAAAGATCACGAGTGGAGGTAGTTTGGGCACATTGAGTGAAGGTCGCTGTACGTTGACCTTCACTCGGAGGGACAGACTCTCGTTGAAGTCCATAGTGCTCCAAGTGCTTCGTGAAAATAAATGGGCTTGTCTTCACGATGGACATGTGTGCGTAGCGCTCCTGGGAGGACCCAAGCACAAGGCACTCGCGAATTGACTGGCCATTTGGCAAATTAAACTGTCCAGTCCATCTCCTTCACACAGATCACCTCCTTCGAGTTCGTTGCAGCGAAAGGAAGGAACTTTTGGCTTCGCTCACTGGCTTTCCACACGCCCTCCATTCAAGTCCAGTGAATGTGATTGTGACGCGAGGTTGTTTTTTGCTCTGGCTGTTACAAAATGGTTGGATAGTCTTTTGCCGAAGCTCTTCCGACAAAGTTGGCTCACGAAAACGGCCAGTTCGCAGAGTCCAGAGTACCACACAGTGCCAAGTCCGACACTGCGATCGCAGTGGGATAGTCGCGTCGCTGTACAGTCATGTAGACGTCAGACGACTGCTCTGGAAAGAAAGCACGATGTATTGCTGGCAACGAGTGGATATCAATTCTACAGCAGTAGCATTGGGAGCAGTTCGCTCAGCATTGCTTTGTTTTTTCAAGTATGCGATGGACAGTGACCCAATTTATTAAGACAAGTTCCACCAGTGGGTGTAAACGTTTCTTCACATGTGGTGTATTTTGTTAACAATGGGAAATGGAAACGTTTATACATTGACGCTCAACATGTAATAATACGCAAATGCCTTGACTCCAGGCTCTGCGTGTACTCTGGACCCTCGCGTTTTCCATGACACTACTCTTCAACGAGCATGACTTGGTCGGCACCAAGAAGCCATTGCCATTGCCGCTGCTGTTGCTGTTGCCTCATAAACTCCCACTCCCATTCGCAGGAGGCCAGAGATAGCTTCGCAGCACACACTCTCAGGACTCTCAGTCTACCTCGGGTTTAGATGGACGCGCGGCTCGGACGCGGCTGCTGCGAGAGGCTGTGGCTGCTAGTGAACGTCTCCACACCCACATACCGGTCGACGTGGTGGTGCGTGTCGAATCGCTCCATCAGGATCGGCTCCTCGGTCTCCGTGGTCGAGAGGTCCTCCGGTCCGACGATTTTGTGTGCCTCCTCAATGTCTGTGTCGACGTCTAGGTGGACGTCGCCCAGTCCTCCTCCATTCATGCTCATGCCGAGCTCAAAAGAGCGCAAATTGGCTTCTGTGAGCGTGAACGGCTCGCCGTGCTCTTCCTGGATCGTCGGCCGCATGTGCAATTGGCTTGGGCGTCCAACGAGCGTGCTCTGCGTGAATGTGGACGATAAGCCCGTGCCTCGGTGCTGGTGCTGCGACGGGCGTCTTACTTGCTTGGACAGGCGCTCGTTGCCTTCGTACTCTGTGTGGTGGTGCTGGTTGTCGTAGTTGCTCTCGGAGGTGGACGCGAGTGAGTGGTCCGCACCATTGTGCATCGCCACAGGGCGGTTCGTCACTTCGGTCACACACAACATGCAGAACTGTTCAGTCAAAATCTTCTTTGTGTGCCAGTCGAGCTTGAAGATCTTGCGGCGCGACGCGCAGCCCTTGCAGATGCGCTGTCGACAGCCTGCGCACGGCCGGAGCTTGTCAAAGTAACCAGGACGCTGGTGGCAATTGTCACACGCGCCGCTGACAGAGATCGTACCCGAGGTGGCGCGTGCCATCAGCTGCGTGAGCTTCTTCGCCTCCGCGCACTGTGGCGAGCGGATGACGTTCATCCAGATGCCCGCGACACCGTAGTCTGCGAGACGCTGCGCCACGAGCCCATTCGCGTAGAACTCGCCCCAGAGGAAGCACTCGACCACGTTGTTGCGGCGCCGGTACAAGTAGCAGCTGGACGTGTACGCGCGGCACACGTTCTTGATGCAGTCGGCGGGCCACTCGGGGCGGTTGATCGACTGCAGGATGTGGTACGCGATCTCGTTGCCGTTCGAGTCCGCCGTGACGCCCATGCGCTCGTAGAGCAACAGGTCGCGCGACTTGACCACTGCACCGCCGAAGAGCGTCTTGGCCGCGAACCACTTGATGCCGGCGAAGCGGTACGGCGCCTCAGGCGTGCGGCTCTCGCACACGTGGAAGACGCCGCCGTCCAGCAGCTTGTACTTGACGAGCATCTTGACGGCGCGCAGGTCGTCCGTGGTGTCGCAATAGAGCCCGTCCATGACCTCCTCGATCGTGCCGGCGATGAGACCCGTGCCCATCATGAGCGTCACGCGCGGGTTGCCGATGCCCTGCAGGTTGCGATAGATGCTCATCTGCTTGCGCTTGCGCACGAGTGCCCAGTTGTCCTTGTTCACCTGGCCATTGAAACTCTCATACTCCTTGAGCGTGCGCTCCAGCACGCGGCCGACGGTCACGTCGTAGTGGATCTGCTCCTCCTTGGTCAGGTGGATCGTCGGGAAGAGCTGCGTGGTCGTGCGCCAGGACGAGGACGAGTGGCGCGCCGCGGGGTCGCCGCCGGCGTGCTCGTCGGCGAGCGAGCTGCGGTTTTGGCTCATGGCTTCTGTGGTGCTTAGAAAGAGTGAGAGAGCGAGCGAGCGAGCGAATGAACTGCGACTGCGACTGCGTGCGGCTTGCTCTTCGCACGAAATTTGCGCTTCTGAGGGAGGCGGAGAGTGCGGGCTGTGACCGCGGCCGAGGGCGGAGACGCGGCGAAGGGGAGGAAGAAGGAACCCAAGCGCACGGGCGCCCGGATGGACGAGCGCACGAAGGGAAGGTCGACAAAGGACAGCGCGCCGCCGTCGTCCTTCTCTTCAAGGCTTGCGAGTGACCGGGAACATAGCACTCGCTCAGATGAGCCAAGAGTTGCCAACCCAATCGCTCAATCGCTCGATCGTCGAGATTTGGCGATGACTTTCATCCCGGTGAGGAGAGATTGCGTCAATATATTACAAAATAATGTGAATCGTGGAAGTTTGTCCAAATTGGGCTTATTAGTCTCATTCAGAGTCCAATTTTAAGTCCCAAAGGCTTCCTCAATATAGCATAGTTACTGCAATATAGTCCATATATTGTATCACTCTTGCGTGTGCGCACAAACTGGGCATGCAAACTGACAACTTCAGATCTTGATACTTTTTCCATCGAATTCAATAGTGACCTCTGCCACAACGCGGATTTCTTAATGAATCACGAACAATACTATAGCATACAACACGCAGTATAAATCAAAGTAGTGTTCTTACCTGTGAGGTTGTTAAAACAGGTTCTATTTGGAAATCGGAGTTTCGAAATCTTAGGTTTCGCGCCTTTTCTGTCCTCCATCACCGTGTACCGTTACTTGGTCCGTCCATGTGCGGTCCACATCAGCGACGGTTACTCTGTCAGAATGCGTACAACATTCCTAACTAAAGAGTTCTGCCTTCAATATATGATGACTTTATTTCAGTTTTAAAAAGGCAATGTCAAGCACATGTATCAAATGCAATGTTTATCGAAAACGCGTCTGTTGTTTTGAAAAGGTTTTCTTCCGTCCGATGTTTGTAAATTTGCTAGCTGCATCGACAACCAACTGGTGACACCTCGTGTTGTATGGTCCATTACTCACCTTTGACTCACACAAATCGACGCGGCCACCTTCGCCACCGTTTGCGAATGAAATCAGCGTGAGCAACAAGCACAAGCAGGTGGCCACCACCGCGTCTCGTAGCTCTTCACCACACTCTCACGAAGTGAAGGAGTGTATCCCTTGGGACTAAGATTTCACTTCCCCATTCCTTCCTTCCGACTCGATCCCAAACTACTTCCACAAACTACCACAACACCTTCGCTCTCTCCCACACACAACCTCACAAGGCTGTGCATTATACCACCACAAGCTATTCATCGGATTGATTCGTGCGCGTCAAATTACATTTATTATTGACACTCTTCACTTCCCATGTCAGTCGCACGTGGAGCTGGCTTTCTTTGGGTTTGTCGTGCAGCCGCTGGCTGACTCACGATGCACTCTACTGCTTGCTGCCTATGTGCTATGTACCACACGCCTAATAACTAAACTCATGCCCACTACTTGAACTCATCGATTCAGTTGGCGTACAAATCCGAGAGGAAGCGCTCTTTCTCGCGGCCCACGCGCCACCGGGAGGACGCGAACACGAGCTCGTGGTGTGTGCGGTCCAGCTGGTTGCGGCGGCTTCCGTTGGCCACTCCGCGCGCAGCGAGGTTCGGGGCGGCAGCCAGGTCAAGGTCGAGGTCGAACATGCCGAGCGACTCGGTGGGCCGCAGGTCCGCGTCCAGTTCGTTGTCGCTGGCATCCATGATTGGCAGCATGTCCATGTCGAGGTCAAACTCGCCGAGACCCTCGGTGCGTCGCATCTCGAGGTCGTCAAAGTCGGACTTTTTCTGATGGATTGGCGCGCGGTCGCTGTCGAACGAGCTGTTGGTCGAGTCGCTGCTGTGCGAGTTCGCCGACCAGACGCTGAGGTGGCTATCCGCCAGGGGGTTGTGCGCACTGGAGCTCGCAGAGCTGCTACCGATACTGTGTGCGTTGAACATGCTCTCGTCGAAGGAAGAGGACTGGGTACCCAACGACTGCGAGGTGTTGGGGAAGCTCGGCTCCAGGAGGTCGTACTTAATCTTGAGCGACATCTTCCTCAGCTGCGGCGTTGGGAATTCCACGGGGGTAATGCCGCCATAGCTCAGCGACGCTGGGGCTGAGTCCCATCGGTCACGGCGCAGAGGCGTCTGTGGACTAGCCACACCGCGCACGCAGCTCGTGCAGTGTTTGCAGAATCGGGCATCTTCGGGACTGCCGGTCTTGCTGTCGATCTTGAAGATCGCGTGCTCGTGCGAGCAGCTCTTGCATGTGTTCTCGCTGCACCCGGCGCACTTGATGTGACTGCTCCCCATGAAGCTCTGGCCTCGGTTGCACACGTGACAGGTGTTGCTCGCTGGGACAGACCGGTGGCCGCTCTGTGCAATCATCGCGGAGAACTTCTTCGCCTGTGCGCACTTGACACTCTTTACCACATTGAGCCACACGCCTGCGATCACGTACTCTGCGACGCGTTGTGTCAGCGGATTGACGTCGTATATTTCGCCGTAGACAAAGCACTGGACCGCGCCTTTCTTGTCGCGTCTGTAGAGATAGCACACGGACGCTTGCTCGCGCTTCATACCCTTGGAGATGTTCGCCGGACACTCGACGCGGTCGATCGACTGGACCACATGGTACGCCACTTCCGTGCCGTGCTTGTCCACGATGGTGCCCATGCGCTCGTACGAGAGGATGTCGCGGTTGCTGGTCATACCCCACGGCGCCTTGCCCGCCATCCACTTGATGCCGGCGAAGCGGAACGGCGCCGACGGCTCTCGTCGCTCGGTCACATTGAACACCGCGCCGTCCTTGAGCTTGTAGTCCAGCAGCGTCTTGACGGCACGCAGGTCCTGGGTCGTGTCGCAGTAGAGGCCGTCCATGACTTCTTCGAGCGTGCCCGGGATCTGGCCCGTACCGACCATCACCGAGGTGCGCGGGTCGTCGTGCGGCTGGAGGCGTCGGTAGATGCTCATCTGCTTGCGTCGGCGCACGTAGCCCCAGTTCTTTGTGTCCACGTAGCCCTTGAAATTGGTGTACTCGGCCACGGCCTTGCGGAGCGCGGCCGACGCGAGCCCGTTGTAGAACGTGCGCTCGCCCGAGGAGAGGCGGATCTCAGGGAACCGGTTAGTCTGTTCCATACTACGTGTCGGGATCTATCTGCTCGTAGCTCTCGGTGCTAATGCTAACCAGCTCGCTAATTCAGAAATGCCGTTGGGAGTAGCGTAGCAAACCCTCAATCTAAAGAGCAATCTGAGAAGCTCTTCTTCTTCTCTCGGGGTCTGGCTGCGCCGTCGGCAGCCCTTGTCGTGCCTTTGAATCTGCGAGATCGGGCTTTTCGCAACACACGCACAGACAGCGAGAGCGGACAGGCGCTCCCCGAGTAATCAGTTTTCGCTCTCCTCTCATAGTTCTCTGTTGCTTTTATTCCACACGATGGGAGAAACCTGGACTCGGAGTCACTTTTGAGATTTGCATCCGTATCGTATGAGCCAGCTCTCTTGTGGAGAATCCACTCACCAACGCTGGCAAGTTGCGACCCGCTCGTCATGGCAGTCAACAGCGAACAGGGTTTAACGAGAGTTGAGTTGAGATTGAGCGCCTCTCGCCATCACGAGAGATCCGTTCGCAAACCATCTGGCTTTGCTGCGTTTCTTCGGTTTCTTGGTGCTGTTTGTTGAGCTCTTGATCGGAGCTCCTCGGATGTCGAGCTCTGGAGAGACAGAGCCAGGACTTCAAGTCCGCCGTTTGGTCAGAAAAAGGACTGCATCCAGGATCTGGACCAGGATTTGACTTGCGATGTGCCTCTTGGACACATCAGAACAGAAAAACTAGAGTTTTGCGTGACGGAGACGGACGTGATCGACCAGAGTATGTTAGCTTGCCACTGTCAGGACCACCATCTCCATGACGCTTCGCCTTGGTTTATGACGAGAGCAGACTTGAGCTGCTTGTACTGTACTGTAAAAAGATAACACAGCCTCCAGATGCACTTCGCAGTGCATTGGGGTAACCAAACATATTCGATGACTTGATAGGCGAGTGCCGCAAGGCAAACTCTGTTTGACAGAGTCTATAAATATGTGCTCTACTATATGATACATTGTCCATTGTTACGTCTCCAGAGTGTGAGGAGAGTGTTTTAGGATTAATGTGACTATTTTGGACCATTTGCTACAGACGACCTCTACATTGTCGCTGATATATTGCATTACAGTTCATGTAAAGGAGTACCGAGCATTTGTTTGTAGTAGTGTGTGATTGCCTTACACAAACACAGAGAGAGCGAGGATGAGAGTGTCCGCAACCACCGAATCCGTTGGAAGGTGAAATATGAGTGAGCAAACACATTGAAACTATAGAAGTTCCAGTTAATAGAAACTTTACAGCCCATTCTTTGGCTTGCTGATAAACATCCTCCATCCTTCATTTTGGAACATTTCCATCGTGCAGGCTATAATCTTATAGGGAATCCAACAACTAAACTTGAGATCTTACATCCAAGAACATCTACATCTTGGTAGTAGCATTCTCCAGCCAGCCGAATATTTCGTGGCACTGTGTTGGTCTGTCCGAATATGAATATGCTGCGCCGGGCGACTGCCCGCCATCCAATCAGCTGTGCTCGTGTCAGTATCATCTGCAAAGCAGCCACCAGCCGCCTCCGGAGCGAAAACACAGCATTTTGTTTGCCACCGCGACCAGATCGGAGCTGTCTGTTTGCGTTTCTCCAGTTTGTTTCCGCTGTACTCTTATAGCAGAGTGGCCTTCTCTTTGTCAATCGGGCAGCTCTGATCTCCTTCACCATAGTCGTTCTTGCAAGAAGACAGATCCGTACTCCCAGAGCAGACCACTCATTGGGGGAGAGAATGAATGCTTGAAGACCCACCGCGCAACTTTAAAGAAAATACAGGCGAGATTCGCCTAGCAAAACGAGCATATCTTGATTGATGTACGCACATGCTCACTTGAAAACCACAACTGTGGGCTCACAATCTTTCTGTTTCCCAAATCCAAGTGGATCGACCAACAGTTCAAATCGCAAAACTGAATCAATCCAAGGAGGAGTGCCAACAAAGGAGGAGCCTGGGGAAAATTGGAGAAACTGGATGACGATATAGCTGGACTGGGGAATTGTAGGAGAGCATTTTGCCAATCGAGCTGTGAGCTGCTGGTGCATGTCGACGCAGTCCGACCTTCAACTACTTGCCTTGCAGGTACAGTATCGAAGTGTTCCCATTCTCTTCAACACCGCGTCCTGTACAGAAGGAGATTCTGAAGAATCCCAACTTGCCATCACGCTCAAGCTCAAGTTGAAACCCTGACACGCACGGCAAAAGCCGCGCCTTCGCATACAAGCAAAACGAGTCAGCGCTATCATTTTGTGGCTGCAGAGTGCTCCACATTTGAGCTTTGCGGTGCTCACCATCGCATCAAAGTGATAAGCAAGGATTCGGTGAACACGGCGAGCTTAATATAGTCGCTGGAATCCGACATCTTCGTGATGCAATAATCCCGTACCGAGTTGATGACACTGATTACTGTTGGGCAAGTCTATCCGCCGCGTCTCCATCTCAATCGTGTGCGGTGCGTGGCGATTTGTAATGCGCAGGACGATGTTGACGCCTGTGGAAGATATCGAGCATGTCACTACTTGGACGGCCGGGGTTG
The DNA here is from genome assembly GCA_023335535.1 of Globisporangium spinosum. Lineage (NCBI taxonomy): Eukaryota > Oomycota > Peronosporomycetes > Pythiales > Pythiaceae > Globisporangium > Globisporangium spinosum. The sequence goes on from JAADVN010000024.1 coordinate 52,852, forward strand.
CTCGCTCGTTCTTGATCACGCGCGCGAGGTATAACTATTGCGTGTCTCTCAAGCAGCGGTTCTTCTTAATGTACTGTCAATCGTGTGTGTTGAAACCGACGAAGCCCTACTGAGACCCTTTGAAGGTACGCAGGGCGACCCTCGCCTCGGATCGCGCTCGTCGCCGCCTTCCAGATGTCCGACTTGACGCTGCGATAAGTTAATTTCGGCGGTGGGTCCTTCATGTTCCCCGAGCGCGTTCGCTTGAGCTGTGGAGGTGGCTCCATCATGTTCTCCGTCCTTTTGAGTTGCAAACCCTGGACAGTTGCACAGATGCGAACAAATGTAGAACTGATCAAGCAAGAGAGCGGACATCGATGGCTGAGGTC